>DF237395.1:0-76379 GCA_000708835.1 Klebsormidium nitens | reverse complement strand
GATACTGCGGTCCGGCGGTCGGTGGGTCCGCCTGGTCCGGCCGGCACTTGGTAGACAGTGACCAATGATAGCGGCGGAACCGTGCTAGGAACGGAAAAGCTTGAAATCTCCCTTGTGGACGTACCAGATTAGCGTGCCGGTAACCAAGACGGGACAGCGACTACTCATGAGTCTTGGCCCGATTGCGGGCCGGCGCTTGATGCTTTTCGGCCCCCTGGGCAATTCGTTGCCGGCCCACCGCAGGCTCGAACTGAGAGGCGTCAATTTGACAAATCGCAGTGATGGTTTCTTTCGGTGTAGCCCAGAGGGCGAAGAAATAGTGTACATGTGATTGGACGGATTTATCTACAGGACCTCACCTAACGATCAAGCGTTCAATTCCTAGCAATATATCAGCGTCAATACATAAGATTATTTATCTATCAACTTTTTATCTAGATGGCTAATCTCAATGTATATTTGAAGTTGTATTGCTAAGAATCAACATTAATCGTGTCAACGGGAGGGGAGGAAGGGGGCCTCCTACCCATATGCTACAGGGCGTGCTCCAGAAGAAGTCACAGCCGGGCTGACTAAGTCATAAGCAAAACTCCCCCTCCACTCGTGATCAGTGGGGTTCGCTAGAGAAGTTGACTACGGGCTAAGTCAGGGCCCCGGCTGCTTGCTGAAGGCTTGTAGTGCTTGATCATGTGACGCCACGTCGTTGAAGAGCTGTAGGAAAGGATATGTAGAGGCACAACATGCAATCGAAATTGTGCGCGCATATTACAGCCAGACCACATATAGTCCCGTCCATGACTCAGTTCTGAACACGCCTTGATCCCACTGCACGAACCGTTAAAAACTCCTCGAGGGTCCATATTGGCTATTTTCTTGGCCCGCCTTTTTCGAGGAGAAAAGGTACCCATTCAGTGGAAGACATGTGAACCGCCTGTTGAATGGTGTTCAGTGGTTGGCTCGACTTTAAAGATAAGTGTGTTCGATCAGTGATGACTCTGATTCGGCGTCTATGTCTGTGAAAGTTGTGTGCGAATTGCAATGGCCGCGAGTAAACTTTGGTTTCAGTGCTTGATCAATGATCAAAGGAATGCGCTTGTCCCACTGTGGTTGCGAGCGACCGAGCAAATATGTAAGAAAGGCTGACGTATCTAGTGAACAAAGATGTAACAGGACGTGCGTTAATGTTAACGAGTTCGGTTTCAATCGAAGTTTTTAGTATTGTTCGCGCATCCGTGTAGGCCGCACAGACTAGGATAAAATGTACCTCATCTTCGATTTGACCATGCGTGCAGCATGTGCAGATGCGTAGCGTCATGTATGTGGGCCCGTGTGTGTTCTCATGATATGTGCGTGCTCGAAGTCCGAAAGATCTTGAACGAAGTGCAAATTTGTGTCTTGAGTAGGTTCGATCGCCACTAAGATATTGTTCGAATCCAAACTGTTGTTTGATGGCCAAATAAAACCGCCCAGTAGGTTTTGCAGCTGCTGAAGTTTGAAGTTTTTGCCAGTCAACCATGATGGCCCGCTTGTACGTCAGTTTTGACCAAGTGTTTGTGGCGGACAGTCTCACTACGTCGTCAATACTGTTCCAATAGTTGTCGAGTGAGAGGTAGTGAAGAGCCTGATGCGCATAGTGGCACCAACTGTTCAAAATTGAGACAGCTTGAGGATTGTGTGCCTTCTCGGTGTTATAGGTATGTCGAGCAGCAAGAAAAACGGTTCCAGTGAGACGATTTGTTTCAGAGTGGTTGCATAAGCGTTCAAAGAATCGTGTTTTTGCCAGGACTTGTTGTGATTCGATTGAAAGCCATCCTAGGTCTCCAAGAAGGGCTTCGACACTCACGTTTGTGTTTCCTTTACGGCCAAAAATATTGCGTGCGCCCTTCGAAAGAACGGTTTCGAGGTCTTTCAATTGTGCCACGTTCGGTGACCAAATTTCAGCGCCGTATAAAAGTTGTGTGCCAACATACGTTTTCCAAAGTCGAGCGCTGTATCCGATTTGCAGTCCATCGTCTCCAACTCCCGAGTGAAGCAGCTGCCCCATAGACTGTTGTGCCTTCTTTGTGTTATTTGTTATTACCTCATCCCATCCCCCTTTGTTCTCATAATGAATTCCCAGATATTTGTATGATTGCCTCATGTCAATATTCATGCCCGCCATTGTCCAAACCTGGTCCTGTGAGACCAATGTTCTGCGAGGGCCATAGATTACGACGTGTGTTTTTTGTTGGCTGATTTCGAAGCGCCATTTTCTGCAAAATAGTGAAGTGTGCAGCATCATAGCTCTTAATTGTTCTGTGCTTTCTGCGATTAAAACCAAGTCGTCAGCATAGAGGAGGCATGGAACAAGCATTCCATCGTAGTGAATCCCAAAACCTCGTGCTTTGAGTTCCTCAACCAGAGGCGAGATAATAATAGAAAATAGAAAGGGTGAAAGGACTGCCTCTTGCCGTGTGCCGTTATCAATTTGATACCAGTCCGTGAGTCCATAGGGTGTAATAAGTGTTGACTGAATGTCTGCATAAGGTGACTGAATTACTCGAAAAAGTTTGCCTTGTATGCCTGCTTCTTGAGGTCGATACCAAATGGCAGCTCTCCATGCGCTTGGGAACGCGTTTTCAAAATCGACGTAGCATGTATATGTGTTGAAGGGCAGTAAGCTAATGCAAAATATGTGTCGTTAATGTTCCCTTTACCACTCAGTTTGAGCCACATGACTTCGTGTTCTTTATCGTTGAGTGCAACAGAGAATAATGTTTTGAGGGAATTCCGTATAAGAAAGCCAATCCCTTCAAGTTTGGTGGATCGGTCAAAATGTGTGCCGCGCCTCGAATCCTCTGACCAAACCGTATGTGTACCCAGGAACTGTGAGGCTTCAGCAGATAAGACTTTTTGCAAACCATGATTGATCCGCGAGGCTTGCGATCATTCTCTCACGGCAGCGTGTCAATTTGTAACTTAAACACCAGCAGGCGCGCGATACGTGCAACTGCCAGTGCAGCAGGCGCCGGTCAGGCCGGCCGCGCGCCTAGGCGGCCGCTTCGATTGAAAGCCCGCCGAGGGTTTACGAAATGCGCGCGAAGTGCTCGCGGAGGGAGTCCGATTTGAGAAGGTTGGATCGACGGTTTAGATCAGGCCTTACGATATTCAACGGTTGCATTCACCATAGCATATTGCTAGCGGTCCAAATATGTTCTTGATCATGACACAAAAATTCGACGAGAAAGCAATTCTTCCCTCTATGCATTATTATTGTCGGGTCGTACGATGTCTCCATATGTTTGAAGCTTCCATCATATTCCCTCGAAAAATGCAGTGTCCAGCTGATCCAGGAAGGAGTCAGGCTCAGGGCGGCCTTGCGCAGCACTTCGCGCTTCCTTTTGGCATTGCTTGCAGATGCTTCTTTGCGCACGCCAGTATTCTCCTCATTCAGTGCTGCAGCCTACCTCTTTCTTTAGCAGGTCTATGCTGGTTGTGAGCACTTCTGCTGCATTTTCAATCAACTTGGAGTTTTCATTCTGCGGATCACTCTTTCCTTAGGTCCATTGTAGCTGTTGGGTCTTGCAGCTGGTGTCGCGATGTCAGAAAAGCGTCCCCTCCAACCTCTCGTAGATAGTAGTGCGCTTGCTGCTCGGTCTAGGAACATGGGGCCGGTCAAAAAGTCCTTGTTTGCTTGCAAGAGGATGCCCCCCCAGCCGGGTGTCAATGACGAGAACAGGGACGTGTCGGATGGACTTGATGCGACGGGCTTTCTGAGGGTTGCAAACTGTGCCCCAGGGCCAGAGGCAATTGAGATTGAGTATGTGAGGACAGAGGATCTAGCGGACACAGTTGATGCGGAGGCAGATGGAAGGGTAAGTCTGAATGTATCCGTGGGAGTCGTTCTGGTCAATCAAGCGTGTGATGGGGCGTCCCTCTAGTTGAAGCCTTTACACTTCAAGCTGCTGAGATCTAGATTCCATTCCTCATCATATAGTTCTGACTTACTCGTCTGCTTCCTTGTTGCTGCGCAGCGTTCTTTTAGCATGAATCCACACATTTGGCCCACGCCGTCCTTCAAGTTGTCAAACCGTTACTTTCTGGTGGCGGTTCTGGCGAAACATACTTTCAAAAAGCTCTGAGCACTTCCTTTTTTACGACTTTGGTCTGTCCCTCCAAGGTGATTCTGGTGTAGTTTTTGGAGCATCTTGCTCATCAGAGGAGGGTGCTCGAGTCTTGCAGTGGTCGTAAATAGCCACGGACTGGTCTTATACCTTTATACCTTTTTCAATGCTCAGCAAATTTTCTTGTATCGATGGAAGCTGAGATGAAATATCAAGGACGTTGACAGCCAATTGTTTTAGAGTTGACTGCTGGTCTGGGCCAAGATGCAACGATTTACGCAAGCTTTTGTCTTCTTAGCCCTTCACCATGAAATCTGAATGTACCACTCCTCAGAGTGGTTGAATGAAACCAAATCATGATGCCTCGACCTCACGCAATAAAGCTAGGTATACGAGAAGGGAAACAACAGCAAAAACTCACCAGCGCATGCCCTTATCATTTCTTTGTGGCGCTTGCAAGGGGACTCACTTCGGGGTTGTTTGACACCTCTTGCCAGTTGATACAAATGCAAATTGTGCCTCAGAAAGATACGGTTTGTCTTTTCTTGAACTGGTTAGCATGACTGCTTGACCTTCATTCAATCTCCAGTCCTAGATCAGAGTGGAGGTTTCCACTTTGTGCTGTGCAGCGATGCAACTTGAGATCCTGTGCCAGCTCTTCTCGGGAAAGTTCAGCTTGCTTGATAAGCTATTAGCTTCACCCTGGCATTCTCCAAGAACTCTGAAAGGTTATGATCCATGATTGTTGCAAGGATGAGGTCAAGTTCCTGCTTGCATGGACTAGTAAGCGACGGTGCTAGCATCTTTCATAACAGCTCCTATCTTTGTTACAGACGTTGCTGGACCGCCTCGACTCCAAGGACTGGGTGACAGTATGTCAGGCCTTGAATAACGTGCGCCAATTGTCCCTCTTCCACAGCGTGGCTGCCGAGGTGCACCTGTAAGTCTTCCACTGCCAAACACCGCAGCTTGAGACCTGATCTTGCTGCTGCTGCCTTCCTTCCAGTCACTCAAATCCGATCGAGAGTCTACGTAGTATGTTGGCATCTGACATTCTGGTTGTCATTCCAAAGCACTGGGCTGGTTAGATCTAAAATCCACAGCAGACTGGGGCAAAAGTGGGTGCAAGTTTGGCATAGTGCGTCAGTTCCCAAAGAGGGTCAGCTTTCACCACTTTCTTTCTGAGGTCATCTTGGCAACAAGCAAGCCCTGCAAGGTAATTAGTCAATCAATGGTTTTCCTTCGGGTACTTTGGGGGGGCGCTCTTCCGTTGGCCTGCAGTTGGCTATTGGCTATTCACTCCCACAAGCATAGCAAAATCGATGTCCTGACATCGCAACCATTGGCAGGGTTACGCACCGCATAGAGATTTCCACTGTTCTTTGCATCAAGTTGATTCGACACTGCCTCTGAGCTTACATCTGGTCAACTCCCAGTCACATATTGACCGTGTGCAGCTTCCCAAGCGTCAGACTTTGCTGGCCAGAGAACCTTCTTCTGTCCAGTACTGCGCTGGTGGTTCAACGAAAATCAGCCCCTACCATTTGCAGGAGCATTGTATAATAAAGGCCTCGATGGTTGAGCATCCATCATGTCACAGCATAGACGAGTCGTTCTTTTACATGTCCTCAGCAGCCCCTTGAACCCCCCAGAATAAAGAAAGTTCACCCCGGAATGCCGTGCATGCTTCAGAAGTACGATTTATCTCTGGCGTCATGTTCTCTGCAGGAGCGCCGTCGTCCCCAAGGTGCTCAAGGCTGTCAAGAACCCGCGCAGCGCTCTGCAGAAGACGAGCCTTATGGCGCTGGCAGACATGTTCTTGGCGTTTGGGGACAAGATGCTCGAGTCCCTGGACTCGCTGGTGAGTATTTTGGATCCTCCTTGTTTCTCAGTTCTGGCAGGAACTAGCACTTTGTGGCCAAGCGTTGCTGGGATGCTTGTTGTGTGAGCCACATCAAGAAGCGTCTGTGCTTTCATTTGAAAATTGATTGGAGGGGTCCAGTATTCACCGTGCAGTCTCCTTGAGCCCTGCTGTGGAGTTTTGTGAACGGGTCTGCTTTTGTGGAAACTGCAGAGACTTACGTCTGCTTGGGGATTCCTGAACTGTGCCACTACCACTTGGAAGACGGGTTGCTTTTGCCCGACTTACTAATGTCACCGAACAGGAAGCCGATGTAACAGGAAGCAGCAGCATAATGACTGGCTGCACTCCAGATTGAGGACTCTTATTCAGGAACAGATGCTGCTCGTGTTCTTGCGATCATCGCCACCTCCCCCTCAGTCGCTGGGGTCTAATTTTGAGGAGATTGCGCACATACTTTGCTGCTTAAAAATCGCTTCCCAACCAAACAGCCTTGGGCTTTCCCAACCTACTTCGAAGGCAGCCAGGACATGCAACATGCACATCTTCGCACTTTCGCCCGAAACCTGAAACTTGCAACTCATTACTCACCCGAACTCCTCTATCTACCTATTTTGACGGAGTGAGGAAAACCAAGCATAGAGGACACTTCTCTTACAATCATTGCCAAAAGTCCTGCTGGCCGCTTTGCTCTTGATCATGCCGCCATTCTTACCGGCGTTCTTACCAGCCCTGATCCGTGTCTAGCCACCCTTTTCAAGTCTATACTTGACAGCTGGCCGTTTCCCGCCCCTGTATGCAACTCTTCCAGCTTCGAAGCGGGATAGAAAGTTTGTCCCAAACTGTTTCTTTCTCACAGCGCTCTACCGCCCAGCGCAAACCCGTCACAACCAGCCTATTCGCAGCTCCTAACGAGGCTATTACCTTTGCTGCAGATTCTCCGCTTGTTCCTGAAGGCACCTCAAAGAAGCAATCCCTTGACCGTACTCAGAAACTCTTTCACCAGGTTACCAGCCCCGACGGTCCGGCTTCAACCATTCTGATTTGGCAAGGCTGCATTTGGCAACAGAAGAGGCAACAGATAACAGTAGACGAACGTAGGTTTGCAGAACATGTAGACGCGCGAACCGATTATGGTTCAAGTGATTCAAAGATTCGCTCGGATGCTGATTATATTTGTGTCATCATGCAGATTCTCTAGCCGTTTCTGAAGGTCTCTCGGGACAAGCCAGAGAGCCAGTGGATGAACAACGATAAATAGGAATGATAATTGTACGAGAAGAGAGGCGGACGAACCTCTCTGCTAAACGGTCTCTTCGTCCCTATGCAGCTTCTCCAGCTATTCTTGAAGGCGTCCCAAGACAAGCAGTTTGTGTGCGAGGAGGCGGACCGCACCCTCAGCGCGCTGTCCGCGTCGCTGTCCCCCGCCGCGGTGCTCGAGAAGCTGCTCCCGTACTCGAAGCACAAAAACCCGCGCGTGCGCGCCAAGGCCACCGTCTCCATCCACGACAGCGTTGCACGGCTGGTAAGTGCTCCAACGTTGACTTCTGCGTTATTAGCTTGTTGAGTCCTGGCAAAAGCTGTGGAAGTTGGGCCTGAACGTTCTGTCAGGAATGGCCGTTTCCACTCTTTTTCTTACGAACTTTGTCGTCTAAACTGCCTTTGAACGGGTTCTTTCGCTGTCTAGAGAGTCTGTAAATCTCTTTCATGGCACAGGGTTCCTGTTGCTGTTTTTTACGTTGTCGCCCGACACGAAGTTGTGTCGATGTCGTCTGTATCACTGCCTTTCGCGAACCCTGTTACTCTTCTTTTACCGTTGCCTTCACCACTTTTGAGGGTTAAGATCACATTTTCCATCCCCGACAGCGCTAATCGTCTTCACAGGAGGAAGGTTCCTCCTCCCTTCTATAGCATCCAGTCCGTCATGGTTTGCATCGTTTATGATGAAGTAGAGGAAGCCTGGTGCAATCTGTTGGCATGCACTTCAGGCTTACAGTGAGTTTTGTAGGACACGCTCTTGGCACTTTCGAAACGCTGTCAATGCATGAGCGACGGATGCGTTCTTGTGTAACGAAAACGCAGAGAGAGTCTCAACAACATACGCTCTGTGAGTTCTCGAACGTAGGGTAACAGTAAAAGCGTTCTGCGACGAGAAAGATTGGGTTGTGGTAGTCTTTTCTGGCAAACCGCTCCGGTGAAAGCTTGTGCTCTTCCAGGCGCCTGTAAGCTGCGTGCTTGAGAGAGGTGCTCCAGGTAGTCAATTCAGGTACTAAGTGTCCGGTCACCGTTCACTCGGGGGTCGGACGCCTCCTTTGAGCAAGAGCAAACGGACCTGTCGTCCGGATCTTCGTCGAGTTTTTATGGTTCCGGCTACAACAAATCTGCGACTGCCAGAGGAGATGCATTTTGGATTGCCTGCAAGGAGTCTTTGCGTTGAAGGCTCAACTCTGCTTTTGGTTCGAACCACAGGAACAACTTGTGAATCTTCTGTCGAATGCCCTCGTGACGCACTGGTAAACAGGCCTTTCCGACTCTTTTCGGAGCTACACCGACAGGCTACTTCTTGGTGCTTTTCATGTGGAAACTCGTTTCAAGCTGAGCGTCTGCCTTTTTGTTTTCCGTGTTTTTATGCGTTGTATCTGCATGTTCTCTTCCCTTTTCTGAACCAGATAAAACTAACTCTTACAGGGCCCCGATGGCATCGAAAGCTTTGGCTGGGACCGCCTCGTCCAAGTAACGGCCGGTCAAGTCAGCGACCAACTTCCCGAAGCCAGAGAAGCCGCGCGCAAGCTGATCGGAGAGCTGTACGCCGCTTATGCGTTCTGCTATCAAGCACAGCCGGAGAACACGTTCTATCACACACCGCCCGAACCGAGCCGGAGCGAGCCGGATCCTGACGACATGGAAGGAACGAGCGGAAATGCATTACAGGAAGGGCTTGCTGACGTGGCAAGTCCGGGGACAGGAGAGCCGCAACAGGTGTCGGAGAAAGCGAACGAGGGGGAGACGATCGAGGCGGCGTGGGGACGGTTCTGTTCCAAGTTTTTGTCGCCGTTGGACGTACAAGCCATTCTTAGGGTCTTTAGCTCGCGGCAGTGACTGTCTTATTTTTGCCTGTTTGGAGTCCCGTCGCTACTATATTAGCTTGGTCTCTATTTTAGCAGATCTTGATTCAGAAACGGCACTTTTTTTGTATTTGGCCTGTGACAGAGACTGTCTTGCTTAGCACGTTTGGAAGAGGGTGTAGAGTCATTTTAGGTACTGCCTATTCTTATGATGGTCGTTGTCTAGTTCTAGTCGTTTGCAAGCGCTGACGTCTCGTACACTGAAAGAATAAAGAATGAAAACCAGACTGAGGTTCCTAGTATGCCAGAAAGTTGATCATCTTCCATCCTAGTCCGACTCTTGTGCCCGGCATGCGCCCCGAAGTCGTACAAATACATTAGCTAGGTTTGGCTATATGCATGGCAGCCCATCAGGCCAAAAGATGGTAAGCTATACATAGGGCGGGTCAGCTTGCATCCCACCGATTGCATGTGCATCAAAGATTGCCGCATTGCATGCCAGCTAGGTCGGACAAGATCGCCGCATATGTGGCCCTCTAGACTGTGCCGCGCCGTGACTGGCATGGAGGCCCTGCACAAATTTGACTTGCGGATCGATCAATATGAGACGGCGCGTCCGCCTTGCATGCACTGAGCCTAGGCCCGGCCCGGCTATATTCGGAGCTCTTCCGCGTTTGATTATGTACTTGAGATATCTTGAATGATCTTCAATCATGTGCAATGCCAGATATCCGACAAGTAGAGTATATAGTATTTCTTAAATCCATGGATATACGAGTCTAATACCATATGGATGTTGGCACCGAGTTGCACGCGTTAGCTGAGTCACTGCGGCGGCGCGGGACGCCATCATGTGATGTACTATAGCTGCAGATATAAGTTTCCATGGCGCAGCCGGGAGGTCGCCACAGGCCAAGTGACCGTCCCTCGATACGCGTCCAACGCTGTGCGGGTTCTCGAAGTACCGTCCTGCAATTGAATCAAGGTGTATGAGTTTATACATCACTGGGTAGCCCGCGCGCCGCCGTCGCCTGCCATAGAAATGGGTAAGCCTTCAAAGCCTAGGCTATAACACTAGCATATTGTCACTGCGTTTGAACCGAATAACATGGCCCATGCCATGCTGGCATGCATGGTATGAGGGGCCGGATCGAGCTAGCGTGTAAGAACGGAAAGCTACTGTAGACAGGTTTCTCGACGTCTATCATTGCAAATTATTGAATTGAGCGCCAGACTGATCGTATGATCGGAGTCCGGCTCAGTGGGGCCCAACGAATATGGCGCCGCATGTCTCAATCTGTCTGGAGCGCCGCGAGCTGCTGGCATATGGCGCGCTCGGTGGCTAGAGTGACTAGAGCAAGCCCCTTGAGTCTCGGCGCGCTTGCATGCAAGATGCATGCATCGCCAAACATCAGAACTGGGATGTCCCAGCTAAAAACGCAGGCTGGTTGTCGTACGGAAGTTCGGCCTGGCCGGGGTATCAAATGCATGGCATGCAAATCCGAGAGTCTCCCGCGGCCCGTACTGATTCTGCTATGGACGATTGAAGAACGCCGTGTGCCAGCTGTGCTCGGCGGCTGGCGGTGGCTGACCACAGCAAGTGTCTCAACAGAACGGTATAAACTCAGAGCAACTCAGAAGTCACTAGGATATCGTCATTCCGACATTTAATGATTGGACAGGGTGGTGCAGTATCCCAGCCATGCAGAGGCCCATGCAGTGCGGTGGCAATTGCCGACATTAATGCAGCAAGTGTTACAAAGCTCGAACCAGCACGCGTTTTGCTAAAACGGTCGTCACAGTGCAGCTTCTCATGAGATATGTCCGTTTCTCGGGTTTTTGTTACAGCGCAATCGAGACTTCCGTGACCATCATGCGACGAGCGCCGTATTGTGTATCCTCTGAGCTTCTCGAACTTGTGCGCACCGCCCTCATACTCATCAGATTGGAAACAGCGGGCACGCTTATTCTATGATCTTTCAATGGCGGCTCGTCCTGTAAAGACGTTCGAGACTCGAATCAGCGCAGGCCAGCGCAAGGATTGGGCAGAGAGCTCGCGTTTATAAAGATTCAAAATCTGAAGGTCAACCGTTGAGAGCTTTTTCAATCATGGTCTCTCAGGCGGGGCTCCCCTATAGGCTATGGGGCCCGCCCTCTCTGCGTAAGAGTACTAGGATCTCCAGTACCACGCGAGAGCGTCACGGAACCCGGACCTGTGCAGTAATCACTGTTCGTTGATCTAGCAGTCCGTCGGTGCGCCGTGCGCTTCTGTCCGCAACTGCGATCTGAGATTGGTCCCGATCTCTTTCTTTCCGTAATCCTGAGAGACATTTTCTTCTGGGCACAGACTATTTTGCTAGGTGAAAGAAACCGGGTCGATGTGGAGCAAATTCGACGAAAGCGTCATAAGTCTCCTGACTCTCCTCGTGACCACGTGCACCGATTCCGTTTGTGCGGCTGCCGCTGAGACGCCACGTCTGTCGAAGCGTCTTCTGTCCAGCATCCTCATGGAAGAAGACAGGCAGGAGATCGTCACGATAACTTTTTGCTGAAGTTCTGAACATCGGGAGAAGCGGGAACAAAGGCTGAACAGCTTCAGAGAAGTACGCCTTGCTTTGGGCAGAGGATAAGAGGATACTATGTGACGGGCTATCGTTCAAACAGCCTTCATGGGTTCTGCAGACGGCGCTGTTGAAAATATCGCAAAGCATTTGGAATCATCGTCAGAGCGCGTTCGAAAATATGCAAGGAGGCAAATGAGTTCCGTGTTGCTAACAGTAGGCTTTTAAGATGCCTGTTGCTCCTATTGGAAAGCAGATCTTTGCGTCGCGGATCTCAACGCTCACATTTATTGGGCCCGGTGCCCAGAATGGTTTCTTTGGGTTCGATCCGAGTTTTGTTGCTCGACCAAAGCGTTCCGTGACATACCGAGATTCGGTCCCCCAGAATGACGTGCCGCCTGCTGTTGAATGAAACCAGCCTGCTCCTCCGAAGTCACGAACGTTACGCAATGAAATTTTATTCCTTCTACCTCGGGCCTTGCAGTGTCGTCCTAAGGTCTCGTGCAATCTCACCAGTGTGAGATTTTCTTGCCAGTTCGATTTTGACAGACTTCAGGTCTCTTTCATTCCTTTGCAGAACCTGCCGCCTTTCCGCTTGAAAATACTCTCTCTGGGGTCGAAGGTAAAGTCGGGCGCTTGATCGATTCTCGAGTTTCTACTGGCCATCGGCTCGAACAATTTCGAGGTACGGAGGGGGTGCGACCGTTACGAGATCTGCGGAAGGGGCATCACTGTCGATCAGGCTGTCGAGATCCTTCCTCGAATTCCTGTGTATTGTTACTTTCGAGACGCAGAATGAAAGTCGGACATGCACGTGTACCAAGTCGGATCGAACGGGGATCGAACGACCCCCTTCTCTAGAACGCCCTTCAACTCATTCTCGTTTCTGATCTTCCTAGCTCGGGTCGAACGCCTTGCGCTGACTCAGCAACGTGTCTAACTCACACTAACTCACATGTCAGCAATTCTAGTAGGGAGGTTCGAACGCAGTGGGCTCATAATATGGCAAGAAGCTTTCGACCACTGTATGAGAACTAGAGAACAGCTGTTGCCAAAATACTGCCCACTTGCGCGTTGCTTACGGCGGACCGTTTTTCCATTCACTTGCAGAGATTGAGGGAACGGAGTCGAATTGGTGTCGAATCAGGGCCCCACCGTTCCCCTGACCCCGCAAAGCTGCAATTTGCTGCTTGAAACCCCCTCTCCTCGTAAAGCCAGATACTGGGCGGCTCGAACACGTCTCCAGACCCTGCATTGCTCAGAGGAAACCTTCATCTGGGAAAGCGAGACAATCTGAATACTTGATCTCGGAAAGCGAAGGTTTTTGAAAATCCGCATCGATCCCCAGGGCGCTGGGCAGCCTGCTTGCTCGAGATTCTCAAAATCCTCCCCGTACCTCGGTGCAAAGATCGAGGAAGGAATCGTGGTTCGTTCTTGGCCACATCGATAAAACCGCCTAAACCAGCTTTCGACTGTCTAGAATTCGTCAAGACAAGAGCCTCAACTTGTCCTTGGTTTTAAGGAAGCTGGCGTGTGCCAATTGTGCCTCCGAATGATGCACGCAGGCGCTTGCATGGGTAAGTTTCAACGTACCCATAGCTATTGTTTCGATGTTCTTGGTGCTGACGGACGAGTACGTCGCGACGAAGTTTGAAGGCACACCATACATAAACCCGGAATTGGCCGCTCAACGATAAGACATTTAAGTGGAAAATTGATTCCGTAAGTGCTCCGTCCGTTCACAATACATGAACAAATATATAACCGCACTGGGTAGTCGCTCTCGACAAGGAGCACTGACCCTGCATGGGCTTGTTGTCCTCCTCAAATTTCGAATCCCGAATCTTTTGTAGCGCTATGCCACAGACGGTTTATCAAGTGGCTTTCAACGGATCACCCGATCAGAATCTGAAAGTCCCCTGAAAGTTAATCTTCCGTTCTGAGGACTGTGAACGGGCTCAAGTCATCGAGGTGTCAGCACCTGCCGCACGGTGGCAGTGGTTGAACCCGGAAGATCGAAGGTTGGAGGTGGTGTGTTTCCGAAGTCGACTACAGCGGCGCTGCAATCGGCGGCAGTACGTCGAGTTCACAGGCTGAGAGATACATGAAGTAGACCAAAATGCTTCTGAGCACATGCTGCTAGAGATCAGCACTTGCACATGTTGCACTAGGGAGTCCTTGGTATATGCAGGTGTCATGAACTATTAGTCATGAGCTATAAATATATGTCGACAGTGATGGCGCTAACTCATGCAAAACCAGGCCGCTTCACTTCGTGCAGGCATAGGCTGCGGGCGCAGGGGCCCCATGGGCGTCTCAATCATGCGCTTAGTCGCATGATCGCGTTACTGAAGGAGACCATATATATCAGTCCATTCTCCGCCCGGCAAGTGAATCCCATTTTCTTGGCCGGAGCTGGGGCTGGAGCATTACTTGAGAATTCGAAGCTGACCTCGAATCGAGCAAAGGCTGCAAAATCCTGTGATGGAACTATGTTCCATCCCCGTGAGTCCATCATGCCATGCCCATGCCATGCCCATGCCATGCCCATGCCATGCCCATGCCATGATGACATGATGACATGATTCGGAGGGGAACGGAGGAAGCCAAATGCTACTCAAGTGCGGGCTCGCATGGCGGACCTGAGCAGGCATCACTGGCTGCCAATCACTTTTTCAACTTTAATAGTTACATAGTTGTTCAGCCGGCCCGCCAGCCAGCCAGCCACGTTCAGCAATCTTAATGTGACGTCCTTTCTAGCTCTGGCGCCTCAATCATTGAATGCCTACTGGTGAATGCGGAAGAGCTCTGAATTCGGACAAGCTCAGTACAGTAGCTGCTAGCTGCACCAACGCCAGGCGTGCGCAGGCCGGCTGTGCCAGCCTCGCCTGCAACACTTGACAAGACGCGGTTTTGCAACTCAATTGCAACTGCCAGTTCACGTGAAAGCGCTCGCGCGCGCTGGCCCGGTTAGATATCCTGAATCATTGCGGGGGTGACGCGACGAATCTTGCACCGGGGAAAATAAGAGCGCTGTTTCCCGGTCAAGATATTTCCCAAACAGGGAAATTGACTTTGTAGCCATCCATCCTGCAGAATCGACGGTCCGAGCGTGCTTGGAATATCGAATATTCAACTTCTTTCAGCCGGGTAGTCCTACCGGGGTACAGGAAAGGGGTGGGTTTACCTTTCGAGAAACATTCGAACTTCCGACTTCGGTCAGCAACTTTCCTCTGGAAAGCGGACCTCTAGAAGTGCGGGAAGCATGGGGTTATGCCCCAGATATCTGCTGAACGTCTAGACTTCCTTTCGTCCAGATTTCAAGTTTCAGGAGAGCTTGCACCTTTCGCGGGAGCCTAGAGAAGGAAAGCCATTTCAGCGGAGGAAGAAGGAAGCACATGGAGTAGGAACGCCGCAGGAAATCGGAGCATGGTGTTCATTATGAAGGTTTAGCACGGGCCAAGGCGCATGTTAGCTGACGCCAGTTGATGGTGACCCTCCTCCATGGCGGTGCTGCCTCTGCAGCCCCTTGCTGCTGCCCTCTCTCGGCAGCAGTAATCCCCCTGAGCCATGTGTCCCCTTGTCGCATAGGGACGCCAGCCAGTCCCCCCTTCGGTGGCTGCAGGGCTCCTCTGCTAGTCGCCATGTTTGGCGGTCCGGATTAGAGGCACAGCCTGAGGGCAGAGGCCTGAAACGTTTGTGATATGGACTTACGGGGTTGTCGCTTGGGCCCGCTCCAGGGGACGGTAACGCTGGATATATTACAGAGCAGAGAGGGCGGGTCTGCCATCTGAGGAGTTGGGACGTTTCTGTTTTCTTCTTCACAATTGCCCTTTTAGCTTCCCTGGACCATCTTCCGCCTCGAGATCTCCTTCTTTCATACGACGAATTACCTTCCACCGCACCGATTTTATTTGTTTTTTGGCATCAAGCTGTACCAGCCGTCAGTGAAGGGTGCTGAAGAAGCCAAAGCTTTGTTGGCAAGAGCCTTATAACCTGGTCGAGCTTCCGTGGGGGAAGAGTGTTACAAATAGTGATTCACAAGCTCTTGGACGTGAGACAGGACTGTAGAAGGGGTCCCTTGTGAGCAACCAGCAGCTGAGTCAACATCCGACAATTGCATCCACCAGGCAGCACAAACCGGTCGAGGTGCTCCTGGGTCAATTTTGAGCCTTTACCAGCTTAGGGGAGCTAGGATTGACCTTTAAGAAGTAAGCGGGGCTCAGTAGGAGCTTCCAGTTTGAGCAGATTTGACAGTGTAGTGGGTCAGCGAGGAGGATCAGCTTGGGCTTGTGGGAACAAACTTGTTAAGGGGCCGAGGTCTTGGGAAAGGGACTGTCCTGGCAACGGTCGTGCATGTGCAGCAATTCTTGCAAGGGTCATTATTCACTGCGAAGCGAGCAGTTGCCAACAGAGACTAATAGATAGGGGACTAGGTAGTCTGAGTTTTACACCTATTCAAGGTACCAACAAGGATCAGCGAAGATGAATAGGTAAGCTTGGCTCCTTTCCGCATTTGTGTTCAGACTCCATGCATCTAGTTGTCAACCAGCCCGCTTGGGAGTTGCAGAAGCCAGGAATGGTGTTGTGCAAACTCTTCTTAGACCTTCTCATAGCCTTCTATGCAATTTTGCACAGGGCCTGGTACATCAGGAGGCATGTGTCCTGCCGCTGCAGAATTTTGTACAAGTCAAGATGATTAGTTTCTTTCCGGATGATCATCAGAAAGGTCTTTACTTCAGACGGCATTTACTCGAAGGTCGTGTAAGAACTTCTCATGAAATGTTCCCGTTCTTCGTCAGGGATCACCCCTGTCCAGCTAGGGCCTGTTTTGGTGTTTGTGTGTTACCTGAGGCCCCGTCATTGTTCAATTTCTAGGAGGGCAGGTTCCTGAATAGGCCGCTTGATTGTCTTGCTGCATGAGTAGTCTGCCCCAGTCAAGGCATCCTGTCATCAACCTTACAGACGATTAGACGAGCAGTCGCTCTGTGGTCATATTCGCGTCACAAGAGTAGAACATTTTGCAGGACTACATTTGTGCTCATGCCTCGTGCCATTCTTGCAGATACAAGATAATCAAGCAGTTGGGGGATGGGACATATGGTAGCGTATGGAAGGCTACAAATAGACAGACAAATGAAGTGGTGAGCCTTCCTCTCAGCTGATTTTGTTGCTTATCGACCTTTCCTCAGGGTGCTGGTGCTGCATTATGGTTTGTCAGGTATTTGGTCGCCCTCTTTTTAGGTTGCTATTGCATTGTCAGTTGACATGTCATTATCTTCTGAGCATGTTGTCCTTGCCCCTTTCGTGAATGTCTACTGTGCACAAGTGATTATTTGCATGATTATGTTGAATGCAGGTCGCAATAAAGAAGATGAAGAGGAAGTTCTACTCGTGGGAAGAGTGCATGAACCTGCGAGAAGTCAAGGTAGACCCCATGCTTCGCTGCTCACTGTTTGAAGATAAGCTAGCACCGATTATGACATCTCTTCCTTATCGGCATTTTTGCTTGCCCATGCACTAAAAGTATCTGCATGGTTACATGGATTTTTTGATACTGTCAGGAACCTCAGGGAGCATTTGTAGGTTCCATTTCGTTTGCATCTCCTGCATGGTCCCTTACATCAGGTCTTCCAACCTTCTGACGCTTTGTTGAGGAGCAAGTGTAGGACTCTGTGGCACAGCATTGCTGCGTAAATGCCACTGCAAGGCATTTACGCTTTTTGTACTTCCTGCATCTCCTGTCGAAACCTGATGTAGCTCTTGTTTCTGCTTGCAGTCTCTTAGGAAGCTGAACCACCCAAACGTGGTGAAGCTGAAGGAGGTGATCCGCGAGAACGACGAGCTCTTCTTTGTGTTCGAGTTCATGGTAAGCCTACGCTCCTGTGTGGCAATGCGTTACTGGGGCTGCTTGCTAGCTCCAAATGTGTATGCATGGCAGCCATATGTTGGCCCTGTTCGAGTTTTTTCCTGAAGCATTCTGCCCTTTGAGGGCTTTCAATTTACTTTGGCCTGTCTACAAAATGCATCTTGTGTTTTTGTCGGGGCTGTCAAGGTTTGCTTCGCTCTGCCCCTCACGCACATGTTCTTGTATTCCTTGGGTTTCAGCACAAGGTATTGTCATCTTGACTCCCTTCTTCAGTTTCTTTCCATTCATCCTCTTGTGCTCAGGGAAGACACGCTGTTCATATTACTCAAGCTTGTTCGCTCCATTGCTTGGGGGAAACCTGCTTTCAAAGCTCAGTCTTGATTCATGGCTTACAATCTGCTCTGTTTTCTTCACAGGAGTGTAACCTGTATCAGATGATAAAGGACAAGGACAAGCTGTTCCAAGAGTCCAAAGTACGCAACTGGACCTACCAGGTCCTGAACGCGCTGGCCTACATGCACAAGCATGGCTATTTCCACAGAGACCTCAAGCCTGGTGAGGAACGAGAGCTTTGGTTGTTCCTCTGTTTGGCACGAAAGTGCTGTTACTGCGGTTGAGCAGTCCATCCCTTTATGGACATGGCTGTGGAAATTCTTAGATGACCTAAGAGCGGTGAGTAATACAGTTGAGCATCTGTACCTGAGCCGGCGCTGCTCAGTTGTTGACGTACTCTTCTGGACAGATGCATGTCATTATATTTGTGCGATTTTCATCATTTATTAGACTATGACATATCATTTAGTTACTGCCCCCATAGGACAAAGCTGGTCACTAAGGTCTACCATGTATGGTTGCCAGATTCATTTGGACCACTTATGACCAAAACTACCATAGCTTAACCAACCAAGATGCCGCTAACCCCTCCCAGATCAATTTGACCAAGTCTTTCTTGTTCCATCCCACTTCCACAGAGATTCCGGAGGGGGGTAAAAGATTGAGAGTGCTAGACAATCTTCACCCAGTCTCCAACTTTCTTTTGAGCTGGTTTAGAATGTAGCAACTCTCAACCCCATCAACCCTTTCCTGCAGAAAACCTGCTGGTGACGGGAGGTACCATCAAGATTGCCGACTTTGGCCTGGCCCGGGAAGTGCGCTCGCGCCCGCCCTACACCGACTACGTCAGCACGCGCTGGTACCGCGCCCCTGAGGTCCTGCTCCAGTCGTCCTTCTACAGCGCACCCATCGACATGTGGGCCATCGGGGCCATCATGGCGGAGCTCTTCACGCTGCGCCCGCTGTTCCCTGGAGCCAGGTGAGAAGGGGCGTTCTCTCTGTCTTGAGTTCTGTTCATGTCAGTCAAGGGCTCCATTCTGCTGTGGTCAAATCGAGTTCGCGCACTGCAGTCCAATTCTTCGGTCATCTCTTTCTCAGCTCCTTTTTTGGCAATGTCTGGGTACTGTTTTCTCTGGACTGGACGTTTTTTGTTGGATATAGCTATTCTGGAGTTTTCTGAAACGTTTTTTTGCTTGTGGGGCTTGAGGGGCTGGTGAGCTGCGGTGTCGTTCCTGCCTCTCGAAGCTTATCTCTTTCTTGAGCACAGAGATGGGGGTTCACAGACCAACTGGCTGACATGGTGTTCGACTTGCTTTGCTACCAATCGAAAGATGAGCGAAGCTTGAATGCTTCGCAGTTTGAACAGTACTATCTGTTCCTGCGCTGTAGAAAACTCCTGTTTTTGTCGCAAGCATCCAATTCTTGTGCTTCTTTCCATCAACTCTGTAACCCTGTTTGCTTGCAGCGAGGCCGATGAGCTGTACAAGATCTGCCACGTGCTTGGCACCCCCAATCACCAGAGCTGGCCCGAGGGCATGAAGCTGGCGAGCGCTATGAACTTCCGCTTCCCACAGTTCGACACCACGCCTCTCACGACCCTCATCCCTTCGGCAAGCCCGGAAGCCATTGACTTGATGACTGTGAGTGTCCTGCTAATCTCATCTCTAGAGTACAGTTGTTCTGTCTTCGGAGTTTGCATCTGTGGTCATACGACCTTTGTGCGCCTGCAGATTGGGTTCCTAGAATACAGGAGGTTGTGCATTTCTGGGGTGGGTCGTTCAGAAACGATCTGAGACCCGGTTTCTGAGCAGCGACGGTGTAATTTGTATCTTTGCGAATCGCAGCTTTATCTTTTTCGGCGATCACCTATATTGTCTCTTCTTTGTCCTCCGCGCTAGATTTTCGTTCTGGTCATTCCTTACCAACCTAGCCTGTATTCATTGTTACTCCTTTTGCCGTTCTGCAGTCTCTCTGCCACTGGGACCCCAACAAGCGGCCCACCGCCGCCCAGGCTTTGCAGCATCCTTTCTTCCAGCTGGGGCAAGTCATCCCCCCCAGCCTCTCCCGCCGGGAGAGCATGCACTCCAGCCAGGGCTACCCCATGGACGGTAAGTTCCGCAAGAACCCTTACCCAGCAGAGTTCCTGCGTTGGATAGTCGTTCTCTGTCCAACTTCAGTCACCTCCGAGTATATGCTGTGGCAGCTGACGATGACACGCAAAGAGGTCAAAGCGGTTCAGCATTGAAGTTTCGAAGTGTGGTGGATGTATTACCTGAATATGTTGGAGGCTCTCTACATGTTGTTTGGATCATCCCTTCCTCCCCCTCGTCAAGGAAAAGATACATTCTGTTTGTCTGCATTTAGTTGAGGTGCAATGTCTCATCATATCTGTACTCCCACCCGTACTGAAATGGATCATTCATTGGAAGCCCCAGGCTCACTGCGGTGCCCTTTTCCCTGCAGCCCAAGACGCCGCTTACGCCGAGGCGCTTCTCGCCAAGGAACGCGCCCGCGCCAGCGAGCGCGCGCGCCTCGAGGCGGCCGTCCAGCAGGCGGCCAATCCTATGCTGCCAGCTGTCCCTGGAGCTGCCAAGTACTCCAGCACCATGGCCCAGGCGACGGCGGCCGCTGCAGCAGCGGCGGCAGCTGCCCCGAAGGTCGTCCTCGCCCCCGCGAAACCCCTCAACCCTTCTGTTCCGAACATGGGGTACGAGGTGAACGGGAGCTACGTGCGGCAGGCGCGCTACCGTCCCGGCGTGACAGTCCAGAGTAAGGCCCGTCTTTGATTTGCTCTTAGATTTGTAGACAGATTTCGGGTTTTTGGAGGGAAAGGCTGGGGTGTTGCCGTTTCCTGGTCGTCTTACGCTTCAGCGAGTGCTCGGCTGTGTCGGTTGTAGAAGGGTCGCAGCAATGCTTCTGTCATCCCGACATGTGGCCTGAAACCTGGCGACTTGACGAGGGTTGCGTCAGGTTTCTGAGGATTAGAGCCGTCTCTGAGGGTCGCTCTTTACTTTTCCTCCACTTTCATGATCCTGCAGGCGTTGTCAATAACGGATCATGTCTTACAGTTTCCTAGTCGGCAAAGTTGCAAACATGCATCAGTTTGTGAGGCAAAAGTCCAGCTTCTTATCCTCGTGTCCCTCTGTTGCTGCAGCCTTGCCGCCCCTCGTTGCAGCTGGATATGCCAACGTGGTGCCCTCTGTTCCCAAGGCCGAAGTGTCTTCCGTTTACCAGCCGCCCAGGTAAGGAGTCATGGCCTCCCTGTCCTTCCGATCAATCCTGACTACGACTTCGATCCAATTTGCAGAGCTTTTGAGAGTCAGCGTTGCTTTTGTGACATCCTTAATCTCGGAAAGATTGCGCTCCAGAGTAACATTTCTTCTGGATCGTTTGCATCTCTGGCGCTTTCTGTGTTCTGCTGTCACAGGAAACGCTCCTTTTGTAGCACAAATTTAAGCTGCCAGCTTGCTTTTTGTTGGAACAAGTTGTAATCAGCCACTGGCCCCACCTTGCTTCTCTCATCACTTCAATTGCACACACCTCATACCGGCGGCGTTTGGCAGCAGTCGTAACTCTGTCATTTGCCCCTTGTCCTCCAGGAACAACGCTGCCGTCATGCCAGCTGGCAACCCGGTCGCCGCACAGTACGCTGGACAGTATGGGGTGCGCCAGTACGGCGCTTTCCCAGTGGCCGGGTCCGCACAAGCATACGGACAGGCGTACAGCCAGGCTGCCTACCAGCAGAACGCGTTCCGCTATCTGGCGCAGCCCGATAGCCGCGTGGCAGTCGGCGCCCCGGCCGATCGCCGGAGGTACTAGGAGAGGCGCTGGTTGTGGCTGGCGGGATAATCCTGGGTGTGAGGACGTAGAGGAGCGGTGGTGGACACTGGAATCCGGGTGAATGCGGTCTGAGGGAGTGCAGTGGCTGCCAGTTCGGGTGGCTATGCGAGCCGTTTCGGCAATGGGATCGGGTTTGGGTAGCATGCGTGACGTGCATTTTCTTTTTCCTTAGCTGCACATGGTTATGGGGTGATTGGTCGCTGAGAAAGTGGTCGGGTCGTTTGTGATGTCGTCAGTGAAGGCTGGGTGTGATAGCGGCCATGTACTGTAAGATCCGCGGATGTGTACAAGTCGGCAGAGTCAATGGTTTGGGTGGTGGGAGCAGGACTTGATTGAGTTGTATGTAGGTAACGAATAAAAGTACGCCAGTCAGGACGTATGGAAAAACAGCAGGGTCCAGACTCCAAAGTAGGACCCAAGGCGTATAAAGCCGAAGTCACTCGCCTCATAGTGATAAACTAACCATCTAGGTTTGCTCAGTCGTAGTGCAGAGGCTAATTTTGATCTGAGCTAAGCACGAGCCTGAGCAAGCATTATAGATACGCGGCAAGGACCTTTTTTGCGTGTCCAAGCCGAACCAGAGTCGATGTCATCAATCAAAAGCGGTGGTTATTGAGAAATGCACATTCAACCGGGTTTGTTTGGTATGCTTCCTATCCTGCTGTTCTGGCGGTGGTTGTGTTGGTCACTTCTTTGACAGCACAATTTATTGTATGGCAGGAGGGTTCGTTGTATGTTAGTTGCCGAGGCTGTAACTCAGTGACCTTGTTATAAGTTAAAACCCGTAGTTCCAGTATGTTGCAAGACTGACGGTCACTGATCTGCATGGTGGCTTGCATCATTGCATGCGCAGGCAGCCTTGTCAGTGGCATGAATGCAACATGCGCGGGCGTCAGTGAGCCTGCCTCGCTGCCCACTGGTGTACATGGCCTGGTATGACCTTCGCCTAGCATGTTCACATTAGCCTGGTTAAGTTAGTTACAGATTTGTGCGGACTCTGTATTAAGTACCGGCGCCCATGCATGCGCGTAGTTGGTCAGCTAGTACATGTGCAAGCATCACGAATTTGAAGGGAGTCGTATCATATACTTATGAGGGCCATGCAAGCCTATATAGCTGGATGACGGTTGAATTGGCCCCTTATTAACTTATGTATACGGTAGCCCCGAATGAACCAATTGCCGGACTGCTGTCGGCCACCCTAGGGCCGATCAGTTGCATGGGGGCTGATACGATTGGTCGCCTAAGTCTCCTAGATGATCTTCATGGGGCCCACGACGTGCCGCGGTCGCATCGAGACTAGACTTTTTAAACATGAAATCGTCATGCATTTGGAATCAGATAGCAACACAACGTTCAAATGATTGCTCAGCTCGACGACTCAGTGACTGAATATGGTAAACGACTTGGCGCCTTTGTGATGATTGTTTTGAATCTCGGAAGGGCTGGACCTTGCACGGATGACAATCTTCAGCTGTCTATCACTACCAAGTTATGCATCACAATCACGCATGTGCTAGTCCGAAGAGGATATGTCCTCATTTGTCGACTATTATGGAGCTCGACAATCTGAGCCAATTGTTTGTGTGTGCGAAGCTCCGGTTGAGCCCTGCAGAGGCAAGCATGGGCTCATGGGCATCGAGTGATATTCTGCGATCAGCGTAGTGAAGCTCAGGTTACGAAATCCTTCTGCTTAGCAAATGCTTGGCAGCCTGCTTCTCGCCTACTCGTGCGAACTTGCAGCTGATCTGGTGAGCTGTGCTGGCATACATCTTAATCGAAGTAATCAGACACGTTGAGAAAGGCTCCTCTTATTCGAACGTGAATCGCTCCGAGAGATTCAAAAACTGACAAGAAAGTCACGAAGAACTTGGCGTGTAACTGAGGCTCACATTCCGGAAGCAGATTGCCACCCGGTTTTGCTCGATGTAATGCGACATTTCAGTCTCTATTTGGACCAGAACTCGCCTCGGCAATACTGATTTCGCATTAACGCCACAGTGCCAGAACAGGTTTCGTCCTACGGAAGAGGGCTCCGTCAGGGACAAAGTCCCTTGGGATCGAGGGATGCATTTTCAGAGTCGTTTGTCCGTTTGCCATGATGGAGATTGGAAATATACGTTCACTAATCAACGGGCCGAGATTCGTCTTCTTATCGGCAGAATGAAAGGCTTCCTTCACGAGCTTTCATACGTGTTCTTCCTCGACTACGAGGATTTGGGATGTCTGAATTTCCTTTCGAAGATTCATCATTCAATCTGGCCTTGAAAATCGACTGAAAGCAGAGTTCAACTTACCAAAGCTTCTGAGAAACACAGAAACAACTCTTGGGCCTGATACTTAATACTCTTTCAACTTGGTCACTTCGGATAAGTGGTATTGATATAAACGCTCCCTTTCCTCCCGTGAGATTCAAAGCTGTAGGATCGCGCCGGACAAAGATGTTGTCTGCATCGCCGTGGATGTAAGAACCGAACCGCTTTCATCTGACGGACACGGATTTTGTGGGTCTGGGGTCAGGCAATCGAAAGGCCTGGTGCACTTATTGTTACTCGTTATAAGCTGGATGTCCAGGTAAAACATTCACTCGTGGCTTGAGTAGCTAGGTCCCGTTGGGAGTTGAGAAGGATGTGATAGAACGCAGGGCATAACAAAGAAAATTCTGGCTGCTAACCGTGCTGATTACCAGACTCGAGTCTCAGGTTATTGGACAGGTAACCGGGCGGTAACCTTGTTTCAAGGCTGGTTACTCCCAAGTCTGGCTACTGGACACTAAACCACTTTGAAATCAGCCCATAGCCAGCTCTTAACCATCATGCTTATGGGCCAAAAACTCCTGTGTATAACATTTCCCCGCTAGACTCTTTTCTCAGTGTTTCGTGCTCGTTGCATATTGCTGAAGCGAAACTAAACATTGAATTATCCAGGATGTAAGCAGGTGAGACTGATACTGGGCGTATGACTCTAATGGAGCGGCGAACTTTCGCATCTCGTTCAGCGAGGCCGGAAGTGGCGGAAGTGAATCGGGTACTGCCGCCGGTTCAATGATGTACGGCAGAAAAGATGAATCGTTTCTCGCACTTCGAAACCTAGTTTGTCAACTCATGATACGTTTCTTTTCCCGTTCGAAAGCCGGGCTACTAGAGCTGGGACTTCGTTGATCCAATTCGTCGACTCCACTTGTTCTGCCAGTGGAGCGAGATGCGCCCTGGTTCGGCACCGTTCTCAGGCTGGGGCCCGCGCGCGCCCACGGTGCAAACTGACGATTATATGCTGATTAAACTTCGAAACGTACGGGATGAGATGGGCGATACCATGTTGGCCTGGGCCCGTATGTACGCTTGGTTGTCATTTGGCAGGCGCAGAGTGCGAGATCAAGAGTTTCGGAAGCCAGGCTTCAAGAAATTAGACCGTAGTGCGCCCACCATGTCGCTTTGTTCGTCGAGTTATGAACAATGTCAGCGCTTTTGTGCCTGCCACATGGGAGCCCACGTGGCTGACTGATTTGGCAGGACATCAATGCTAGATCGAAGGAGAGCGAACTTAGTCAAAATGCAGATTGCGTCTGCACCGTGTGACTTAATCCTTGTTGCAACATCACAGCCTTTGCAAATTGGTGGTTCGTACGAGCGCGAACCATAATTCGTAGTCGGACAGGTGATCAGCTTCGAGAATGCATCATGAAGCAGGAAACAGATCTAGAAGGTCATTACAGGATGCAGTCGGCTCAGTGTACGGTAGCTGGCTCAAGATCGGCCCCGGCTTTCTCAACTTTGGAGTCGAAGAGTCTCATCTCGATGGGCATTGAAGTGCGCGCGCCAGGCGGCGCAGTATTAGGATCCTTCGAATCTGTCCTGGTCTGAAGCCTAAGGCAGTAATCAAGGACACAGGGAGGAAAGGAGCTAGGCGCAATCATTTCCGCGAAACCTTACTGGCTCAATGCCATTGGAAAGAAACTTGTCCTGGAAAGTTGGCAGTGCAGTCAAACCGCTTTCGTGCTGTCCAAGGAATGTCTCGTGTACTGTGCAGTCCACGCGGAGGCGTGACGCTGGGCGCCGCGTGGTTGTCACTGTAAGCTTGGCGCGCTGGCACGGGGCGCTGGCGGCCGGGTGAAACGTCCAGGGTTTTGTTGGGGTTTTGATCTTTCACCTGCAGGTTATCAAAACCCTAGCTCCGAAATCCTAGGTGGGCAGATCTGGATTCTGGGCAGATCGGATCTGCAGCGACCCCCTGAAAACCCGTAAACCCAAACCCTGAAACCCGACCGGACCGAGGACTTCGGCCAAAACAACGCGCGCGCAATTTTGTAGTATGATCATTGCCATATATGTGGGAACGCGGATCATGGGCCAACTTTTTAGCCACTCGGACGGGGTCCGAAGGTGTCCGTACAATTGCTGAGCGGTACCGAACCGCACACGTGTGAAATAATATAAGCGCGCGGAGCGTATAAAACTCAAATTTGAATCGCTGGGAAGCGATTTTTGGGCCAGTTTGCCACACTGTCCTCAATGATGCTCAAAGAACCAAGTCGTAGGATCAATTTACATATAGGCAGGCTCCACTTTTGGCCGCTTACATCTTGTCATACCCGCTTGGACTACAAGAGGAACGAGGCAATTTGGAGGCAGTTGGACGTTTTTGGCTATATGGGGACATTTTTCACCATTTTTGGACCCATTTGCCACACTCAACTCAAAGGAACTCTATGGTTTCTCTTAGGGGATCGATATAACAACATATTGGCTTGACATTTCGCCGCTTACATGTAAACAAAGCACCCCCGCCTGCTTGAAGAACTCGACTCACTTACCTTGTCGCAGATTTCTGCATCAGTGCCAGTTTTGCTACACTGCTATTGCAAGTATGCCAGTCCAACGTGGCCAACCATTTGTAACAAACTTGCCGCGCTTAATTGGATGACTTGTAAGCAATGTGGACAATCTCTCAAGTGCAATTGAAGTTTGTATCCTTCTTGATGCTAAGCAGCTTGCAATGTGGCTAATATGCTTCAAAAGACACGACGTCTGGCCGCTGGTAGATTCAAGTACCGAGCCACTCAAAACCCATGGCAATGTTCGAGTTGGGTTTATATCCTATTAGCATTCGAGCCTACGTGTTTCTATCTTCAAACCTTTTACGTGCCGCCTCTTCAACCCCAAAATAATACTAGATTGTTACGGGGTAGTAGATGCCAAACTTAGTCACATCTTTACACTTACGGTACGTGCGCTATCTTAGATGATGTTGGCACTTGATTTGTAAAAGTATGGTGGCATCGGATATTCTAGTTGGAAGAAACATGGACATGGGCATTAAATTATGATGGCAATGACACATATTTATTTTGTACGAATGGTATCGTATAGCAGTATAGCACGCGTATAGCCAGGCTGTACTAGGAAGGTAACCGCGGCTTCAATGGTACCGTGACAAATTGGCAAGTAAGATAGCTTCCGAATACATCAATACTACGCACTTGCGTATATGCACCTCAATGCATACAAGTAGTGAGTCCGTCTTATGGTCTCACCTTACCTGCATAACTGAGGCTGCCACCCTTCGTTGCTACTGTACTCCTACTGTACTATGAGTACTACTGCGGTCATACGGTAGCTGCACTGAGTACCTAGCCTAGTAGCCAGGTTGAGCCTTGACAGTCTTGACCGAGTCGGAGACCGCGCTCGGTCGCGGATCTTCGCATTTACTTTTGGCGATACAGTGAGTCACGTGGTATCTCCGGTACGATACCAGAGAGCAGGTACCGGAGTGGTCCGAAGGTCGACTCCAGTCTGGGGCGTTGGCTAAAAATTCCAGCCCATGTTCCGCGTCCCCAATATATGGCACTCTGAGTCCGAGTCCTAGGCTGCATTCACATTGCGCAGCCGCCTTCTGTGCTTCACTTCAGCATGCAGAATCCAGCCATCCTGTCCGCAGGATGCAGCGTCAAAGAGCAAAGGCGGCGGGGATCGAAGTGCTGCCTGAGGAGTTGATCCTCCTCATCTTCCAGGAGGTGATTGCGTCCTCTGGCGCTGCATACGCAAACCTTAGCCTAGTGTGCATGCAATTCAGGGAGCTTGCACGCAAAACACACTGCGTGTTCTTTGATCTCAGGGGTGAGACGCACACGGTTCAGGAAGGAAAAGCAAGTTCATTTGTGGCTTTCCTTGATGCCCGCCCAGACCTTGAAAGCCTGACTTTGAAAAATGTGAATTCATATCCATTATGTTGGATAATCGAGCGTGTTCGGCAGCTGTCAGCTCTAGAAGCGCTTCATTTTTGCAGACTTAGTCCTTCTTCTGGTTGGATTCCCGCTTTCCACTTCCTGACTAACCTCACCAGCCTGCGTTTGTCCAAAAGCAGTCTGACTTCTGGATTCCTAGCAGGCCTTGGGGGCCTTCGGCAACTCACAAGTTTGGAGGTCTGGGATTGTGGGGGCGATGGACTGTACACATTGAGTGGAGCGCTCAACACTTTCACCTCTCTTGTCAAGCTCAGACTCTCAAGGAACAGTCAGTGGCACCCATTCAGCATTCAAAACCTCACAGCTTTGACGAGCCTAGACCTGTCCGGGAACAAGCTAAGGGGCGATGAAGCGGTTCTGGGCGAAGAAGGCCTTGGGAAGCTTCAAGCGCTGACGTTTCTTGACTTGTCGGGCAACCCGATAGAGTTCGATGGCGCCCAATCACTGTCTGCGGTGATTCAAAGCCTCAGAGCTCTGAAATGTCTGAACCTGGACGCAACAACGCAATACGAGATTGGTTTGTGTTACTATAATGGAAAGGGGGTCGCAGAGAACAAGGGACGCGGTGTGCAGTGGTTTAGAAAGGCTGCGGAACGGGGTCAGGTCAATGCTCAGAACCACTTAGGTTGGTGTTACTTGCGGGAAGGAAGGGGCGTGGAAAGCAACAGGGCTCACGCCGAGGAGTGGCTCATAAAGGCTGGTGACCAAGGCCATACAGACGCTCAATGCATCCTGTGGGACCTTTTCGTAGATGCGGAAGTTGATGAGAGTTTGTTAGAGTTGAATGAAAGGGTAGCAAAGCAGGGGCAGGCTGAAATTAGAAGTAGACCGGCCTTAGGCCGGGACCCTGATGTCGGAAAAGACATGAGGCGTAAAGATAAGCGCCCTGTGGAAGACTGTCAAGAGGCTGCTGGCCACGGCTATGGGGATGTGAAGGTAAGGTCAAGCCTTTGTTGCAAGGATGGGGATGAGGAGACCGATGTGAGCAGGGCCGTTGCATGGATAGAGAAGGCCGCCAATCAAGGCCACAGTTTTGCGCAGAGATGGCTGGAAAGTGTCTTGAGAGACGACCAAGGTTAACAAGTGTTGAGGATGAAAACGGGAAATGTACATGCGTAGTGTTGTGTACCAGAGTTTTGACAGTGAAGTGTTAGTAGCCCAATGATGTCGGTCATCCTAAACTACCTAGAGATCAGACCTTTCTGTCCACAGCTGTAATCATGGACGTAGACTGTTTTGACATAACATACACGGCATATCAGACTTGAAAAGCACCCGGTTCGGCTCGGCGACGGGAATGTGCGAGATCGGGGTTACAGTGGCGCGAACGTGATCAGATGGACAGGTAACATGCGTAGCTAATCAAGAACTTGAAGCTATACACTCAGCGACACCGTGCATCGGAAAACTAACTACGACTATTTCACATCACATTGAAATACCAAGAGATGATTAAGACTGAGAGTAAGGTGTTGGCGCAACTCGGTTGCACGATCTGTCAAAATGCAGACCCTTGAATTGTTGTTCTGAGTATGACATCATGCCAGAGATCATTCATTTGTCCATTCACATGATTTGCTATAATAGTACCAGTCACGGTGGGCTTTTATATGCAGTCCATCGCATACTAAGGTACTTTGAGTTACACTAGGTATGTCGGGTCAATCATAACTGCCACCCCAGTGCCGAGTCCAACGCATGCCAGCCCATGGTCGGGGCCGGAGCTGATCATGAGTGCAACGATCGTACAGTTAAGGCCGGACGCTACTATGTGTGTCAGTATGTCACTGACGGTTCTAACCGTCAGGCTCCTGGATTGAATTTCATGGATGTAAGGCGCTAGCCGCCGCTTTGTATGATAGGAAGCTGAGCAGCTATTCGTGGCCGCCCATGCAGGCTTCAAATCATGTGGGACATGCATCATTGCGTCGCATGGCGGCCACAACCCAATGTATTTTTGTGCATACAGCCTGCCCGCTACCAAAAGCGCGGCCCGTCTGCAACGTCTTTTACCTGCAGCACAGTACTATAATAGTATGCAGTGAATGACAGCCGCTGAGCGCACATCTCTAGTACATGAAATGGTACTTGCACATGGTACATGACTCATCTGGCCGTCACGCTGGCAGGTATAGCGAGGCCGCCAAGTCACTCAGAGGCTGCCATGTAAATGAGCGACCTGGCCGCACAAGAATGGCTGTGACTCGAGACTAAACGCACCTCACATTCTTTTTCATTGTTGTCTCAAGGCTTCCTTTGACGGCTTTGCCCCTTCTAATCTGTCCTCTTCCCCGTCTTCCTCATAGTCTAGCTCATCTTCGTCCTCCTCTTCGAACAAGAAGTCGCCCTCCTCCCCTTCATCAAACTCGTCAAAACCTTCCTCGTACTCTTCGTACTCATCGTATTCTTCCCACTCGTCCTCATCTTGGAGTGCAATGATATTCCCATCATCGTCTTTCTGAAGCAAGCTTCCGATCTCGGGCCTCCGGTATTCAGGCGGCGGCGGGCAGGGCTTTGTGATTGCGCGCTTTTGCTTGACGATAAGTTGCCGAATGATCCTGGGGTCTTGTCTCATTCTGCAACATAGGATTCTCAAGTCAGCAAGAGCACCCGTCACTCGATCGCCGTGTCACATTTTAGAAAAAAAGTGAAGAAATCAAGGACTCGAAGCTCGATAACCAGGATACAGAGACGCAGTCGCGCAACTTCGAAGGCAAGTTCAGTTTCAAAGAACGATCTGCACCGGTCGGCTGCACGAAGGCTCTGGTCACATACAACGAGGTGTTTTGAGGGCCCTCGAACAGAAGCATAAGATCGGGATGCAACCAAACAAGGGGTTTAAAACGGAGCCCGAAACTTCAGGAAACGGAATTGCATCAAAGTTTGGGCGAAAATGCGGGCAGTAATCCCGACGAAGATCCACGGTCTAGACATACCGGGCCTAGACATACCGCAAACGTTTAATTGCAAGTACGAAAGACCCAGGCCCGCCGATCGTATTGGAAATGCAGTCCCGCCGTTATAAGCAAAAGCAGAATCGCACAACGCAATTTACGATCCTTTTCTAACAAACCCGAAACGACTGTCACCATACTCAACGAGACGGATGAGGATAGAAGTAGCAGTAACTCGTCCGGTAAATTTTGGAAACCTCTTCGTAGCAGATTGATGGCATACCGTCAGTTGATCAAGGGGAGGTTGCTCACGAGACGCTCTCAGAAAGACCTCCACACTCTTCCGTAGGTTGCCAGGCGTAATGAGCAGAACAACCCTTCGGCAAACGTTGAAATCTACACAGGGGCTCGCACTACGAAATTCTCACGCTAGCATTGCTTGTAGCCTTGGAGTATTCGACGAGGTTGTGGTTCCGGAAAGCTCACACTTTCTCGATGGCGACCATAAGCCCCGGTATGCACTCGAAGTTCATGAGCACGTAGTTGGCACGTCGCTGCTTCTTTATCCGGTAGGCTAGCTGCCGTACGCCCCAGTCGTTCAGCCGCCACACGATGCCCCCGTTCTTTTCTACACAGCCTGTGGAAAAGCGGGCTTGTTCGAAAGGAATCTATTTGTGACGGAGCTCTATACTTCGGATTGCACAATGACCCGCCTCCTCAAGAGTCAAGAATCGGTCATGAGGCCTTGTTGAAATCTATCTCAGGCCGACCCCGCCAAAATAAGAGACTGAATACAATATCATCATGGGCAGCCTAGGGACACCCTGACTGGCAGAACCTGGGCCACTAAGATACGAACTTAAAAATGAAGGATGGCGCTTCAGCGTCGATTGGGGAACAAAAGCTCCAAGACATGTTTGGAAGCGTACACACAATGAGGAGGATCGACGGCAAGACCGTCTCTCTTGACAACCAGAAATATCTGCAGTGCAAAAGCTGTTCAAAATTGATCATGGTCGAGAGGCTGTCGTCAACCTTGAACGTTAATTCAAAAAAGGCAATCTGCTATTTCTGCACCCCAGTCAACTTCACGAGACTTCGGATACCTGGTCACATTCAGGATCTCAAGGACTCGAGGTTCACAATTTTGAAGAGCTAGGAAGTCGTCCCGCTCAGATAGCTTTTAAAACAGACAGGCGACCACTATATGAGAATAGAGACTCGTTGAATGCATGCTTTTTAAAGACGGAGGTCGCTTCGAGTGGAAATGTTGTTGAATACAATCAAGCGCTGGCCCAATAACGCAAGAAGAAGCTCTTACCTCGATAGAAATTGATAATGCGTGGCACGTTCTCTATCTCCTTTTCAGATATCAGGTACATGATCTCGTAGTGCCGGCCTGTGAGGAGGGCAAAGGCAAAATGAGCATGACGTGGGAATGTCTACGAGGAAGATGCAATTGGTTGTGTCGTTGACTTGCAATCCCCGATGTCTACTTCCCAAGATCTTCGATTCTGCTTCTTCATACGTGCAACTTTAACATCATCCTTATTGCGCAGCTAGAGTTATGCCGCTCCTGTTGCGGGCTAGCAAAGTCTGTCGACGTGGGGCATTCCTGAGTTGGCAAATCCCAGGTTCCTTGAACCTCAGGGAGACTAAGAGAGTCAAGGTGGATCATTGACCTTCGAACCGAGACAGGGGGCAGACCAACAGCTCGCTGACAGCCGCATGTACACAAAAGCGGGTTTTCAGGAACTTACCAAACTGGACGGCTATTTGGGACTGTCTCTTCAGCTTCAACTCGGTGTCAACTGCAGAGAAGACAAAGGGTCAGAGACTGCCCTGCACAGAAGTGTTCACCCGCTCCAAGCAGGTGGCGGAGACGGTGTTTTTGGGTGGACGCTTTGAACGATTCCATCAGCATCCTCTCCGTCTCCCTTCTGTCCCACACGCTCTTGAGAAAGCGTAGAGCTTCCAGCTTTGCAAAGCGATTGTGACGAAGTCTGGCACTCACTGGGCCAACAGAAATCCAAGGATTGTATCTCAGTAATTAGGCATGTGGTCCGCATTAGAATCATCACGAGCACTGCCCTGTTGTGAAGTGATTGCTGACAAACCTGCAATGCCATGCCATCAGGCAGAACCATTTCTTTCTTTCAGAAGCGGTCATTCGCAAGCTGGGAGATGCACCACAAACAAAGGAGGAGGACCATCATGGACCAAATGGGGGTCTGGGTAGTCCGAAATTGAAGGTCTTCTGGACAATCATGTGTCAGAGCTCTCAAGGACATCACAATGTACAACTCCAACTCAATATTGAGGAGAATTGCGCAAGCCATGCAATCCTTCATCACAATCGAATACACTGGCCCCCTGATGAGGTTAATCGAGATGAAACCTCATCAGAAAGTCAGTGGTGGTACACTGCTTCTGCTTTTATTCCAAATTGTACGCTGACATCCATACTTGTAATTTGCACCTCATAAATCAGCAGCAGGATCATTTTGATTGGTGGTGGCACATTGTCGGCTGCTCTCTGGCTGCTCTCTCAAAATAGACTTTAGTAGCAATCAAATCATACCTCCTCCACGGTGGTTTACATACAAAATGTGGTGGCGAGGGATGAATACACCGCTGAGCGCAGGCGTGCGGTAACGGATGCCAGAAAACACTTGTTGTCTACAAGACGCACCTCTTTCCCCAGACTCCACCTCTTGAACGGGCCTGGGCTCCGATTGCGCCGCCGAAGCCTGTCTTTGTGCTTCCACCTCATCCCCACTGCCATCAGCGTTCCCTTGCGCACAAACCCTAAAACTTTTTCTTGGTTCACGTGCGCTTTCTTTTGAGAATCTCGAGCTAGAGGCACCGTAAGAGAAGCCTGTATGTCTTTTTGCTGTATTCTTGGATATCTGGCAGCAGACAGAAGAGCTGCATTGGCTTTGGGAAGAAAGTTGGAACCCTAATCTGCAAGGAAGTGAAAGCTGGCCAACGAGGCCAGCTCTCCATTGTTGGCACTCTAGAGATGGAAAAGCTGCAAGTCGAACGTCCAACAACGCTGCAGAATGCGCCATGGTGCGAGCTTTGGAAGGGAACGCGCTCCAGCAAGCGATGTCAACAGCAGAGAATTGACTTTTCAAATTTCAGGGGCGTCCCTTTGCCACAAAACGCTCGCAAAATTAGGGTTCCAGGTTCCGAGGGTTCGGGCGCAGTTATCCTCCAGAATCAAACCATCTTTGCACGTCTTTGTTAAAATTTGAAAGTAGGTAGTACCGTACTGCCATTCGAATTCGCGCCCCAAGTCCGCGAATAATTATTTTCAAAGTTTTTCCCTTTTCGCATCGGCCAGATCAATTAATCTTTGTTTTCGTTTTTGCCCATTTTGCCTGCTAAAAGAGCCATTTTCGGTCCAAAAGTCCTTGTTTTTCCATTTCAACTTTTCGACCAGGCTGCAAATAATTTCCGACATTTTTCGACCTGGGGTAGAATAATTATTTTCTATGCGAATTCACAATGGCAGTACTGGTAGCCCTTAAATGTAACCCTGCTCTTGACCTGCAGGTAGCGTTTCTGCCCCGGCTGCTCTCAGCTGGGTCGCAAGCGTGTTTTCGTGGTGATCAAAGCCCGGGAGGGCCTGTGACCAAGAGGATAACCATCATACGGTTTGGCTTCGAATTTCTACAAAAGTTTCAATTAAACCAACTGCGCACACAATTTCAATTGCACAGAAGGCTCGGCCCCTAGCGGCGCATTCCCAAGTGTAGACACTTTCGAAACCGGTCAAAACCGGAAGACGGTGCCATTACGAGTCGGGTATGGTTGCTCCTGTCTGCGTGACACTATCGAAGTAAACACCGCTCGGAAGAACCTCTAACGGTTTTGCAAGATCTCGTAAGAACGTGCCAGGCTGGCCAAGCTCGGTCTAGGTACCTCTAGACTCGAGGCGCAGAGAAGCTGACTTTTTCAGAAAGAAAGAAGGATCATTATGGCGATGCCAAAGGTTGACCCAGTCTCTCGCTGCCGCCTAGCCGCCTAGATCATTTCTCAAGTGTAGCTGCCGCCATGGTTGATTCCCAAAACTCAATGTTCGGCGAGCCTTGACCCATTCAAACTTCGTTGCTCCACCTCTGCGCGATTGACGGCAGTATTATGTGACGGGAGGGTGGGTGTGCTGTGGAAAAGGTCGCTGGAAGGGTCATGAGAGCAGCATCGTGGTGGTCATTGTGCTCTGGATCGGAGTAGTTCATTCTGAATTGAGTGGCTGCTCAAGGAAGGCCAAATTGTCCTTAGAAGTTGGCCAAACGTTTGAAGCCTTCACCCGCTTGATTTCTGGGCCACGAGGAAGGGGCACTTAGCAGACAGGGGTGCATGGACGTGAGGTGAGACTACAGTTTTGAGAATTGATCTGAATCAGCAGCATCAAAGCTCCTGGAGTGGTGTGCATCGAGCGGTGTGCTTTCAGGGGCAGTGTTTGTCATATGTCAAACAGATTGCTTACGGCCAGCTTCCTGCAGGCACAATCGGATATTACCAATCCTTGCTGGGTTTTGCTTTGGAGCTGAGTAATTGCAACTCTTTAGAATGTGGACCCCAGATTGTTGACCTTGACTTGCCAGCTTTGGGAGCCTCTTGGACTGCTCCGTTCCTAAAATTCATTAGTTGGAATGGAAGCTCGAATAGTCTCAATTGCTAAATGGTTGGCTCTGTAAATTTGATGACTCTCTTGCCTGGGTATCGTAGCAACTTGACCACACCATCTTAAACCACACCATCATACCGAGCTCGTGTGTGTGTGTGTATCTTAAAAAGTGCATACAAAGTTGCTAGCGTTTCATTGCGATCACACCCTCAGATGTCAGACCTATCCGTTACGGTCTCTTCAAAATAAAGACACTGCAGGTTGGCCAACTTTATGTTGTGGTCATTGAAACCACCATGAGTTCCTTGCCTAGCTGAACCTTTGCTTATTGAGCTGAAGCAAAGTGTTCTTCACTCTCCTCCTGCTTGAAGCTTGATACTCTCTTCAGGGCCTTGCGCTTTTGTGAATAGCCGGCTATGCCGGCCCCTTGTACACCACTTACTGAAACGATCACTTTGGTTCATTTTCGCAGCTTTGCAAAGACATCTCCACGGCCTTGACAATGGCAGACGAAGACGACGAGTTCTTTGAGGCGTTTGAAGACCTCCCTCCCAGTCCACCAAAGCTGCCACACGCTCAGAAAAGTCCGACGCCGCAAGGGCTCAAGCCTCAAGACCATGCGCCAAGCAGTGTCAATGCGTCCGTCAATGCGGTGGCCAATGAAATCCAGCCTCTGGGGCAGTCGGAGGATTCCACCAGGGAACGAAGCCGCACTTTTGGGGGCACTGACTATGCCCGGGGCACTTCACTGGGGGACTTTTCAAGGGAGCGGCCGGACTTGGCGGTTGCTCAGGGGCCTTCACCGAGAGCATTCGCAAGGGAGCGGTCAGCAACGGTTGGGTCTGCACCCCAGGGAGTGACAGGGTTCAGGGACGCTGACCTGGCGGTGTGGAAGTCGGGTCCGAGCTCAGTGCGGGAACGCAGGGAACGGTTTTGGCAGAGCCAGGGGGGAGGGCCCCTGCCTGGGATGAGCAGTAGCAACCTCCCCCCCGCGCCGGGAAGCCTTCCGGCTAGGAGGGGATCTGCAACCCAGGCAAGAGGGTCGAGAACTGATCAAGATGCAGGGAAGGGCGCCGTGCTTGAGAAGAGGAGGAGCAGCGAGGGGGAGCGGCGGTTAACCATCGGGTTTGACTCTAAACCACAGCCGAAACCAGCAGATTCGCTGCCCCCTCCTGTTGCATTTGTGGTCAGCAGTCAGGGCAGCGCACCGATCGGCGACGGCAGGGGAGCCTCGGGGTTGACCAGTGCGCTCGCGAACCACATTCCCCAGCTCCTGAAAGACAAAGCGGCGTCGGATCCTCTGCCGCGGGGGGATGAGCAACGGGGCCGGTCGGAAACCGCGCCGGCCGTGTATGCAACAAAGGAGACTTCCAGATTGGGGGCAGCTAGTTTCTCTGAGACTAGAGTACACAGCGAGAGTGTGAATGGGCCCAGGCCTGCTCACGATTCTAGGCCGCCTCAAAGCCAGTCCGTCTCCTCCAATACCCATTCCGCAAGTCAGTCAAAAGGGCAGTCGATTTGTCCGGGGGGTCAGTCATCGGTCATCCCTAGAAGCGCTCCCCCCCTTGAACAGCTGCCAGCTTTACCCCCCCTCCAAACAATCGCTTCCCCTGAAGATATAGTCCCCGCACTACCAGCCGTCACGACAGCTAAGGCGCGCCCCTGGCCGAGACGGCACGTGAGAACGCCAAGTGGCAGCGATCCGGACAGCCAGCCTGCAACAACACCGCCACATTCCGGGGGGGCCAGTCCGCTAGCTCCAAAGAGCCCCCTGCAGCAGGGAGTGAACGCGGCAAAGCACCTTTTGGGACAGGTGGCAAACCACCTGGGGGGGCAAAAAACCACCAAGCCAAACGGACCGTCCGACGGGTCTCCAAGCTCCAGTGTCGGTACTGAGTTGGAGCGTGACGTTCTGCGCCTGGGGGCTGCTAACGAGGCGGAATTCACCCCCCCGGACTTCGTTCGGTCGCAGTCGGAGCAAGCCTTGACTCTTCCCGAGGGGGGCCTTCCCGTCAGCCCGACTGGCGATGTGGTCTACCGGATCAAGAACCTCGACACCGGAAAGGAGTTCTTTCTCGAGCAGAGCCTGGGAAACAGAGTAATCGACGTCAACTCGGGCAAGGAACTTTCGATCGACGAGGTCGAAGAAACGCTAGGGCTGTCCCCGGTTTCGAGAGAGGTGCAACGGCGGGAATGGTTAGCGGAAGGGGGCGAAGAGGAGTTCCTCAGTCCGGGGGCCAGGCCAGAGTCAGAAAGCGACCCAGGTCCGGGGGGGGGGCGAGAAAAGAAGAAGAAGAACTGGCTGAACAAGGCGGTGAAGAAGGGAGCAGCGTACTACGAGAAGGGGAGGCGGTGAGCCTCGCTTGCTCGTCGTGCTGAGTCCTTCTTTCTGCTTTATTACACTGCCTTCGGAATGAAACGTTGCACTGCACTCCGGGATGCATCAGCGTTCCACTGAGATTCTCGTTTTGAAGGAGGCGCCGTTGCACTGCTCTTGGCGACCATCATGAGGTTGTTCTTGTTTGAGTCCAATTGAGTGAATAATGGTGCGGGATCAGTTCAAGCTGCTTGAATCACAGTACGCCTTCTGCTTGGGAAATTGAAAGCCTCGAGGCTGAAGCCTTCTTTCTCACGCGCTGCCCCTCATAGCAAAGCAGATCGAGTCCTTCCGCATAATACTTTCGTAATTTGTTGCTTCTGCCATCGTGGATTGAACCTTCAGGGTAATAGTGTTGTCGAGGTCTGAAGGGTTCCGAAGAATCTACGCTTCCAATGTTCCTGTCACAGCGTCCTCCCTGGTGTTACTCTTCTCAAGTCTCACCTTTGACTCTGACTCTCCAGCAAGCTTCAGCGAGACGACAGCGGCAGTGGCAGCGACACCGACCGGCGACCATTCGTGCACGGGCGGGGCTTCACGGACGCCCGAATCGCGGGGTACGGTCCCGGGTATGAGGCCGGTCCGAACGGGAAGGGGTCCGTGAAAGTGCACGTGCAACGGAAGGCGTTCAAGGAGCTGACGGACGTGCGGGTGGGGCAGGAGATCAAGGCGCACGAAGGGCCGATCTGGTGAGGTTCTACACTGGTTTAAAATCGAGCGGCGTAACAACTGAAGGATTCTGTCCGGCCATGCGAACTTCGAAGCTCGGCTGGCGGCCTCCTGGGTCAATCTGCCTTCCGGAGACTTTTGCTGATACTCTCGAGCCTCGGTTAGCTGGGACTGAAAGAGTACGCACAAGTCAGGTTCATATGCGGTCGGTCTCTCCATCGACTTTGCTTTCGCTCGTACTCTCAAGCAGATAAGTCTTTCTTAGACGGTCAGTTTCCGGGGCTCGTTTGGCCGGGCCTGAGAACCTGCACACATTTTAGGGCATGCCAAGTTGTCCCAGTAAGACCAACCTGATGAACGTGATGCCCAGGCTCTCAGGTGCATAAAGGTCAACTCGGACTGTCGGTTCCTCGCAACCGGGGGCTCGGAACTGGAAATGTGCACACTTTCTGCGGTATGCCACTTCGTCCGGTCAGACTCACGACCAAATTACCTTTCGCCCGTGCTTCCAGGTGCATGAAATTCAACTCCGACGGCCGGTTCCTGGTAACCGGAGGCAAGGACGGCTTGGTCAAGGTGTGGGAAGTGGTCGACAAGCTTCCCCCGACCCCGCTTCAGGTGCGGCAGCTTTCCCGTACTCCGTCGTCTTTGCTTTCTGTCGCCCTTGGAAAACTCAGAACACCAAGACTTTCGAGTGACCGAATCCTGGACCCGAGTGCCTGTGAGTATCTGAAGCATTCGCGTAAGATTCGGTGTCTCAGGTGTTTGGACTCTGAACGGCGCACATCAGGCTTTACAGACTCAGATCGGCAACTAAGAACCAACTTGAGCCTCGTAGACCTATTCAAAACTCCTATTCACCTTACAGCACCGGGCAATTATCATCGCTCCTTCGATGATAACAAGTTCACGTGTGTATTCACAAGTCGGGTCTACTTTCACGGGGCATTAACTATGCAGCCCAAGCTCGCTGAACACCCGTTCTCCGTCGAAGTCTTGTGCGTTCTAGCAGCTGACGCCGTCCAAGAGTCACGCGCACATTCAAAACTCACTCTCATCCGTTTCTCATCAGGCGAGCGGCGACTTCGACGAGCTCGTCTCCGCCGCCGGCATCCCCACCGCCGCCGCTTCCGACGACGCCCCCGATGACGTCACCCGCGCGGGGGGCCGGGACCGCTCCACCAGTTGGGGCGCCAGCTTCTGGCTTGCTGACGTGGCATACCGGACGCTCCGCGGGCACTCGTCGGACGTCCTGGAGGTGTCCTGGTCCAAGAACACGCAGTTTCTGCTCAGCTCCAGTATGGACACGACGGTGCGCCTCTGGCACGTCAGCATGGACGAGTGCCTGCGCGTGTTCCCGCACAGTGACTTTGTCACGTGAGTCGACTCTTCTTCTTGTTCATATCTTCAGAAAACCGGTTTCTTTGGTGACCGTTGCTTTTGCACGTGGACGAGTGCCTGCGCGTGTTCCCGCACAGCGACTTTGTCACGTGAGTCGAATTCAAGTCTCCGTTTTTACCTTCAGAGACGTTTCCTTTTCCTTTGTTACGTAGCTCTTTGGACCACTCAATCGGATGGACGAGTGCCTGCACGTGTTCCCGCACAGCGACTTTGGGACGTGAGGCGGATTTTGTTCCCGTTCTGACCTTCAGAGAAGCCTTTTCCTCTAATACGTTGCTCTTTGGACCACTCAATCGGATGGACGAGTGCCTGCGTGCTATCTCGCACAGCGACTTTTTGACGTGAGGCGGATTTTGTTCCCGTTCGGACCTTCAGAGAAGCGTTTCCCTCTGATACGTTGCTCTATCTACCATTCACTACATGGACGAGTGCCTGTGCGAGTTCTCGCAGAGCGACTGTACGACGTGAGTCGTTTCATTTTCTCGTTCCGACCTTCAGAGAAGTCCTTCCCGTGCTTCCGCTGCCTTCTGGACCAATCAAAAACATGGATGAGTGCCCACACAGCGACTTTGTGACGTGAGTCAACTCTAGTTCTCGTTCGGACCTTCAGGGAAGCGTTTCCTTTGATGCGTTGCTCTTTGAACCATTCATATACATGAACGAGTGCGCATTTTCCCGCACAACGACTTTGTGAGTCGGCTCTGTCCCTGTTCCGACCTTCAGAGGGATGTTCCGATTGCGTTACATTTCAAACCGATGAGTGAGCACGTCTGCATACGCGATTGCCACGAAGGTGATCTGCAATCTTCGTGGCATTCTTCCTCATCATGTGCCTCCACTTCAATCGGTCGACGAGACGTCTTTCGACGACGACAGCTTGGGAAGAACTGAGATCCCTTGCGTTCCACATACAATCGGATCTGACGCCTGCACAAACGAAGCCCGCATTTGGCCTCTGATTGTTGAGAGATCTTTGACCTCTGAGAGTGGCAAAGCCTAAGCTCTTTTGTGTATATTCCAGGTGCCTCGACTTTAACCCTGTGGACGACAAGTACTTTCTGAGCGGCAGCCTGGACAACAAGATTCGTATCTGGAACATTCCGGAGCACCGCGTCGTGGACTGGACCGATGCGCGTGAGATGGTCACCGCGTGCACCTACACCGCCGACGGCAGCGTAAGTTTCTGTGACGTTTGTATTGCTTTTGAAGTGGGTCTTTGGGGTTCCAGGGTTTCAGGTCACTGTTTCAAAAGAACGATTGTCTTCGATTTTTGACGAGTGTTCCGTCAGAACCGAGTTTTGTAATGGTACGATGCGCGTGAGATGGTCACCGCGTGCACCTACACCGCCGATGGCAGCGTGAGAATCCCATGTAGAACACGCATCAGGCACTAAAGAGACGTTGCCAGGTTCACGTGCGCCTTTTCTCTTTTAGCCCATCGCCGAAAGCACAGGCCCCTTCAGCCGAACTAGTATCAGTTACCAGGATCCGCTCCGCATAGCGGCATTGCTTCCCTCTGCAATTTTCCTATTCCTCTGTTCCTGTTCCTCTGTACCGTTCCACACCAGGCGCTTTATGATTGACTTAGCCTGCATATCCTGCACATGCAATGCCTGAAAGTGAGTTCGATCCAGCAAAAGGATGTTGCACGAGCCGGCGTATGTGGGTGTGAGCTGCCACACCTACTTGTGAAGAGACGCGGCAACTTGCCATTTGCCGTTTCGAGCTCTTACGCTTTAGTCTTGACCCGATTCTAGCTTCTCGCCAGCTGTACACTGCACAGTGCCAAGTACCGTCAGTCAATGCCTAGCCGCCGATCGTCTAATACTGATCGTCAACAAACTTGTGCTCCCCTTGACGAGGTACTTGAGCGGATCCTGGAGCCTTCCGCAAAAGCACGTGCCTTGCAGGGCGCAAGAAAGAGCCGATACGACCAACAAAACGACAACAGTGGAGGCACGGAATCTAGCTCTAAAGCATGGAAACTGATCATTCGACACCTGTCTCTGGCATGCAGGGCGCAATCGTGGGTTCGTACGAGGGCACGTGTCGCTTCTACACGACGCGGCAGCACATGCTGCAGCTGGACGGCACGCTGGACGTCCGCAGCACACGTGGCAAGAACGCGCAGGGGAAGAAGGTCACGGGCGTCCAGTGCATGCCGGGGGATCCCCGCAAGATCCTGGTGACGTCAAACGACTCGCGGCTCCGGGTGTACGACGGGATGAAGCTGCAGTGCAAGTACCGAGGTGGGTGTCGTATTTTACGATGTTTTTTGGTCTCTTTATTCGGGAGTTGAGCTGATGTCAGCACGAGATATGCTGACGTCAAATGACTTGCTGCTCCGTGTGTACGACGGGATGAAGCTGCAGTGCAAGTATCGAGGTGGGTGTTTGCGAGGATTCGGATGCTGACGTCGTCTATCGAGTTGGGGGTGATGTAGCACACGTCAGCCGACTGGCGGCTTTAGGTGTACGACGGGATGAAGCTCCAGTGCAAGTATCGAGGTGGGGAGCGCACCTTTTGAAGGACGATGTTCTGGTCCGAAAGAATGACGTCTTCAATCTTGGCCGTCAAGAACGTGGCGCCGTCGCCGTTAGTGGCTGACATCAGCCTCTACCTTAGGCGCAGAGAAGGCATAAAGAAAGAGACACGTCTTGCCCGTTTACTAGAGTTTTAGAGCACCTGTAAGTGAGTTTTGCTCTTCGGAAGGAAGCAATCACGACGTTAATATTTCCTCCAAACCCTTTTCAAACCGTAGTCTTCTCATTCACTGCTCGGGCAAAATCACCTAACGAGGTTTCAGCGACTTTCCTCATCTGCTCAGGGGTCACGGAGAAAACGTTGGAGAAGCGATTCTCTTGTTGGGAGGCTAACACTGTCTCCTTTCCGGCCAGGTCACGCCAACGCCAACAGCCAGAAGGTCGCCACATTCAGCGCCTCGGGCGACTTCCTCATCTGCCCCTCGGAGGACGGCTTCGTCTACGTCTGGAACGCCGCCAACTCGTACGTCCCCCCCTACGGCGGCTTCCGGCGCGACCACCACCAGTCGTGCGAGTACTTCTACAGCAGCGGCGTCAACGTCGCCGTCGCGTGGGGGGGTCCCAAGGGAGGGGGGTCCGACTCCGACGGCAGCCAAAGCAAGAGCCGAAGCCGGGCGAACAGTGGCGGGAGCGTCGCGGCCCGGGGGGAAATCACCAGCGCGGGGGGGGTCCGAGTGCCTGGGAGAGGTGCCCGGGAGGTACCCCCCGGGAGTTGGCCGAAGGAGGCGTTGGGGGCCCGGGGCGAAGCGAAGGCGTCGGAGGAAGTGGCGGGGGGGCGGAACGGTCCGGGGCCGTGGGCGGAGCCGCAACAAGAAAGTGAAAAAGAGAAAGAGAGTGCGCCCACGGCGAATAGTGAAGCGTCGGCGGCTGCCGAGGCGGCGGTGGCATCAGCCGCTGCTGTGGGGCTCGTTATTGTGACGGCGAACTACCAGGGAGAGATCCGGACTTTCAAAAACTTTGGACGGCCCGTGTGGTTGTGAAGGCTAGGTAACCGTGATGCATGTGGTGATTGTTGACGGGACACTGTACGTACCTAGAGATATGGTAGAAGAGCACGGCGCACGCGAAAGTAGAGCAAAGTCAGCGATTGCTGACTCGGGACTGTACATTGCTGATCGACATTACATGCAAGGGAGTATAATACAATGAGGGACTCAAATACTTACAACGATTCAACATTGACGTCATGCTAATGTTCGATATTCTGCTTCAAGCTGGCTACCATACCCATCATTCAGTGTAATGGTACCGTACGGTACCGTACGCGTTGCTATCTAAGAATTTTTCGGTGCAGCGCACATGGTTGCATATGTGCATTTGAACAGCTTGTGAATTACCTGCATTTGAGGCTTTGCATGACTGCATGGCGGGGCGGACGCCGAGCCTTTTACTGTAATAAAATACTCAATGAAACGTTGCATACCGTACTACTTAAAATGTACTTAACAGTGTTCGAGCTGGCACGAGCTAGTACGTCCATCACTGCCGCCTTGTCCGTACTGCGCTTCCGTTCAAACGTTGCATGCTCATGCTCCGCGGATCAATCATGTTGATAAAGAAATGTTGCATGCAGAGTCAGTGCACATGGTTCGGTTGGTCATCAAACAATCTCGATATATCATGCAGTACAATTCCGGAGCTGGCGCCAGGCGGCCCTTGCAGGTGCAGGGATACGTTGCCTCTCATGGGTGCTTAACAAGCATGCCGGCCGGCAAGGCGCTTAAGCTGCTTCGCATGGTGACAAATCGCAACTCAGAATTGATTTGAATATCTTCGATCATACTCAACTTTAGGTCTGGTCCGCTAGTACAGTTCGATGATCGTTGATGGGTCTGCATGGGCAGCTGACAATTTCACAAGCCTGTGCGCCATTCCGAATCTGTAGTGCAGTTCAATCATTATGTAGGGGTCATGCCGTTTGGCAAGGTACAAGACATGCTCCATACAGATTGCGCATGTGAGACAAGTTCCTCGATCAGACATTGTCTGTAAATCAAAGCCTGAAGGCAGACGGCTGGCAATATTTACTAGGCCCATGCAACATTGATGATGACCTTTCGTTTTCGAATCTTGACGAAAGCTAAGTTACCTTAGTCAACTTAAAGCCATGTCATGGAGCACGGAACCTCCGACAAAGCCCGGATTTGAACGTTTGTTGACCCTGCAGCTTCCTAAGGCTGCAAGGCACGAGACAAGAATCGGACCGGAAACAACACCTAGCCAGATTGCCGACGGCCCAACAGCCGTTACCTTGAATAGCTTACTTACAGGCCAGCCATACACAAGTCACCAACACACAAGAAATGACCACCTTTTCTGACAGCAACTCCTGAGTAATCAACTCGAACCAGCCCCTTGAACCCCATCCGTCTTGATCATATCCCGGATCTCGTCCATGACCATCCAGGCCTTATGGCCCCCGATAACTTCCCCTACCCTCTCTTTGTTCTTCCAAAGCTGCAGCAGCATAACGGCTTCACGTAAGCTTCTTGAAACGAATCACTGTCTCTAAATGCGTCAATTTCCGATGAGAAAAGGCTGCGCAATCCACGACTAGACTGCAATATTATGGGGGGACGTATACAGAGCAACTTGACTTTCAAGTCGAGTTAGACAACACAAACACGATACATTTGAGACCGAATACCCGAAGGACTCAGGGTTCTGACTGTGTACATTGCCCCTCATTAGTTACGGAAAAGGTCACGAAAGCTACTGTCGACGGGAAGTCGCAAAGACTTGAATGAACTCTTACCTGAATGGTCGGCATCTTCTGCACAAGCGGACAAGGAGGACAGCAAAGCCAATCAGCATCCGAAGGGGCAAGACATTCGTAGAATTGTGCACGCAGACAGACCGCGAGCAAGCACCCGGTTAACAGCAACTGCTCAGATTATCAGCTTCTACGCAGATGCCTTCTGATCCACCAGCAATTATTGTAACTGAGGCAGTTTGATCCAACAGGGGTTGTTCCGGAATCTACTAGGATGTTGACTACTTGCAAGATGCGAGGCTCTCAAGAACTGACATTAAGTTTTACACTTTCTGCATACGCAAGTCAATAAGGTGCAAATCGCTGCAAAAAACGAGCACATGTGGTTTCATATGCCGTCCTGTCAGTATCGAGATGGACTGGTGGATGGGTGCAGCACCAAGTAACGAAACGGTTGGAAAATTCTTCTGAGTGGATACACAGAAGTGCGTTACAGCCGTTCAAGATGGTGGAATGAACTGCAACTTACTTGGATGCCGCCCCGCTTGACGAGCGCTCCAGGCACTTCGTTGACGTTGACCATGTAGAACCTGACACTGCATTACACAAAGCGACGGTGTTCACTCGTAGGGAACCTGGGTTGGAATGGCCCGTTCTTAGGAAGATTCGAAAACTTCCAACAAATCCGTTGCACCTCCAGTGAAGCGCAAGATGTTGCTGGACCAAACGGTTGAAAGGCACGGTCACATATGGCACGTTAATGCAACATGGTGCTATGCTGACTTGAAAACTGGACTCTCATTCACGATCGAGCGCACCGGCTCATTGGTCCCAGCCACATAAGGACAGCAGTTCGAGTAAAACTTCTCGAGAAGAGAAGGTTAGATTCAGCTTGATTTGTGGCCTTTCAGAACATCAGGTGACCTTCGGAAGTTGTTCTGGGTAGGTCTCTGTTGCAAACAAGTTTAGAGATAGCTGCTTGCGCACAGAAAAGTGAGATTCAGCCGGCTTCTATCGGACAAGAGCAACCAGTCCGTCTTATGTCAGCTCCCTATGGTAGCCTCGAGCAGTACGGAATGATGTAGCAGAGGGAGGTGATTTACTTTCTCGTACTTTACTCTCTGTGTGAAAATTTCGAACCAAAGAGAAGTTCTTGGGGACTCACTCGTGAAACTCGGCGGACAGTTTCTCCATCTTTGGGAGGAGGTATATACACTTTCTACACCAGGTGGCCATCCTGCGAAAGGTGAAGAGAGTAATTGTACTCTGGTGTCAAAGGGCGAAGACAGGACTTTGACACTAAGAGGTATGGGAAAAGGGAGCCCTTGAAGAAACTTAGAAAGGCAGCAGGAAGCACTCCCTTCTCTCCGCTTGTTTCCACATGCCCCTCAATATTCTGCATCTTCGAAAATTGTCCTCAACAAGACCACAAACAATCAAACTAGCAGGCACATGTTATGTCATGGTTGGGCATTTTGTGTTGGTCTTTGGGCTGCAGCCAAGTGACAAGCTCCCGTCCTTGTCTTTGTGCTGATTGTCCGACCTCCTTGAGACGCATACCCGCTCGGCAACAACTTATCTAGTGCCACTTCAAGCGGTCTAGCTAGACGGAAACCCTTCTTAATCATTTGAAAACAGATGCCCAGCTTTCTTCAGGATTTGAACTCTGAGAATTGCCCACTCGATTGACAGCGATTCAGGATTTTTGTTCGTCGTTCTACGATTATCCATGTTCCAGATTATCCAGAAAATGTCACACGTTCCAGTACTTGTGCTAGCAGTCAACTCGACCACTACTCACCAGTCAATAAGGAGCGCATGTCCCTCCTCCTCCGCTGTTTGCAGCGCAGCGTCGAGGTCCTCCTCTGTCTTGATTGGCGTCAGGGGGATGCTCTCAGGTGGGGCCTCGCTCCCAAGTCCAAACAAAGCCATGGCACGCTGACTCCTTCTTACTGGAAGGCTTTCTACTCCTAGTGACCCCCCTTTCAGTGATCTCTTACCCCACAGCCCTGTTGAACTGCTAAACCTGTGACTGCTTCCGCAACCGCCTGCTGGACCAACACTTTCTTCACAAACAAACTGCGCTTTTAACCTAATCCTAGTAATCTCAGTTTTGGCCAAAGGGGTCATGTCTGCCTTCGCCCGCCCTAGTCTACACGACAAAGTTTGAGCTGTCACAGGGTTGTCATTTTGAGCAGCAAAGCGTGTAGGATGTAGACCCTTGAGTGGCCGGACGTGACAAGCGCCACATGTACTGGTAGCCATTGAGGACGCCGATGCTGGGGTTGGCTGCGAAAATCCAACAACCCTTGAGTTTTTGCAAAGCTGTTCAGTATAGATATAGACTGCGTTCATGGCCTGTGTTCTTTCAGGCAGGTTACTTGATTCTTTGGGCCTAGCGAACCAGTATTGCATTGAATCAAGGACTTGCATTGAATCAAGGACTTGATGAGTGGCATACAGCAAACAGAAATGCAAACACACGTGGAGCGAAGACAAGTGGAATGGAAAGCTCGTTTTGAAAGAGATGTACTCAAACATACAAACATAACAAGTCTTGTTGCTCAAGCTGCATACTTTACAAGTTGCAGCATTGCAGGTGTACTTGTAAAGCAAGCAGCCGTCTTGTAACGCAGCCTACGAGAATGCTTAGGATCCTTGTCCAGGAGGACTAAAATGCAGGCGCAATCACCTCGGGCTTGCGACGCCCACTCTCAGGCCGACGCTGATGCAAAGTCTTGCAATGCGGGATGAGTCCACCTAAGGAGCACAATGCAGGTAAGAAAAGCGAAGGAGCTTCCAGAAAGTCTGCTCAACTCGTCACCTGAACTACACAAGTACGTGCGGCTCTGCATGCACGTTCCTTTTAGGCTTGTGCTATGCAATTCTACAGCACTGCCAAAGCAGCTCAGCTCTTCCTCCTTGAACCTGATCTCAGATCTTGGTTCTTCACGTTCTATGCAGATATATCGAGCAGGTATTGATTAAAAGACGGATACCGGGGAGCATCTGAATTCTAGGACCATCGTGCAATCGAGAATGGAATGCGAGTCCCACGATCGAAGAGGACCTAGGTGACCATAGAACATTAAGAGAAATTCCTCATATTCTGTCGAATAAACGCTTATAAGCGCTTACACAAAGCGATACGGACCGGAGAAGAATGGTCAACAGCCAACTAGGACTACCCTGCCATGCAGGTTGAAACAATGAAAGTCAGGAACGTTTAAAGCTTAACGAGTTTGCTGTAAACTTTCTGCGCAATTTCAAGGATTTAAGCAGGTGTTTTAAAACCCAACGTGGGCGGCCCCTTCTAGTGTAAACTGTCAGTTATATATACAGATCCTAGCGAACCTCCGAGGTTCGCTATTTGAGTTGCTTCCCCACCCATCGCAAGAATGGGGGATCACGCAGGTGGTTTTCCGCCGTCTCCTTTCAGAGACAGCATTCTGGCTGGAAAGGTGGCGCTCATTACAGGTTGGTGCTTGATTGAATCTGGCTTTAGATCCTTCAACGATTCTTCAAAGCCTCAATAGCTGTCAAGTCAGCGTCGGTGCGACCGACGTAAGTTGAAGAAAATGCCAGGCCTGTGGGATTTTGGGGTCGGCTTCATTTTGGGGCTTGATTGGGTGGTGCAACGTAACACAACTTTGCTAACATTCCTCTTGTGCAGCAGTGCATCTTCTAGATGAGTATCTGCAATCAATCTTTCACACGGAGTGATACAAAATGCCAACGAGGTTTCACTGGGCATTGTATGTATGAGCCTTCAGTTTTGGAGGGGCCCTACTCTCTGATTAGCAGCGCAAGGCACATGGAACACAGACTTCTTGAAGTCCGGCTGACTGGGGCCTGTTCCCCTGTTTATCAAGAGTCTGAAGAGGTTCAATCTCATGACTGTCTTATAGATGACCAGGACAGAAGTATGGTCAGTCCGCCACTCCCAAGTCTGTGGCGTCTGATCAAGAGCAGGGGTAACTTGGAAGGGGTGAATCGCAGGTCCATGTCAGTTTTATCTACGTACTTCACAGATTCTGAGCTCTATACCATTTAAGCCTGCAATCAGTCAGGAATGTTCAACAACAATTCCTCTTCGAGCAGCTGCCGCACCTTGACTGTACAGGTTCTTGACCACTTGACAGCCTTGTACTTCAGCTGGATTGAATAGATCACAGCCAGTCAATCCCCAGAACAGGCCTTCACCACTTATAATGTGGCTTTGACAAACAATGACCAACAATCTTCGAAGCACCTCTTCTATCGGGGCTACTGCAGGCGGTGGGTCAGGAATCGGGTTTGAGATAACCCGGCAGCTGGGGCTGCATGGCGCCAAGGTGGTGATCATGGGGCGGAGAGAAGCGGTGGCGCAGGAGGCGGCAAACAGACTGAGAAGCCAAGGCGTTGAAGTGAGTTCTGCAAGCAAGATTAGATCATCCATCTCACGTTCTACTCTCAACATATAGGCTCTAAATTTACTGCTTTGAATAGTGTGTTTGCAGGGGGGTGCCAGGTGGGGGGGTAGGACTGGAAGTGGTCGGTAGCGAGCTTGCCTAATACCGGTGTGTATTCTAAGGAAACTATTATCTTCTGGCACAAGATCTCGATCATTAGTAAGCAAATTAGAAGTAGATGTCATTGGGTGATGGTCGTTCGCCGCTTGCACTCTGCTAGATGTCAGCCAGGGGGCCGTCAACTCAACTGTCAACTGAGCCAACGGAACCCTTGACCAAAACTCCGAACAAATCCTTGTGAGGCAAAGGCTGTTCTTGAGGACGTCTGATAGTTAACTGGGTTGTCAATAAACCTTCAGCTCAACTTTTACGAAACCTTTGAACGAATCACCCCAGAAACTCAGACCAAAGCTTCGACAGGCCACTTCTATTCCTGGGGACGTCTGACACTTGACTTGATAAATAAACCCTCAGCTAAACATTCACGAAACCATGACCAAAACCCCAAAACAAATTCTTGTCAGGCCATGGCTGTTCCTGGGGACGTGCGACTCCCTGCTGATGCGCAGCGGGCGGTCGATGCTGCAGTAGAGTTTGGCGGGAAGGGCAGACTGGACATACTGGTCAACAGCGCGGCCGGAAACTTCCTGTTTCCAGGTACGTATTGAAGAAGGCCAAATATCTTCCACCCGCAGAGCTCCGAATGGTTTTCAGGCTGCTTGCTGATTGCCAACGCCGTGGGGTACCGATACTTCGGAGATCTCTTAAACCTCAAGTTGGCCAGTCAATGGCGCCGCTGAAAGAAACGTATTCCAAGTTGAGTAGGTAGCACTTTTCTTCACCTTCATCTTCAATCCATGCTGATTGAAGAGATCGAGCCGTCCTTCGATCTATGTCGCAAATATCCGACGGCTCAGGTTCTCAAGCGAGCACGAATGTAAGATGGGTCAGGCGGCGGAATCGACGAGACTCCTAGAAGCAATTTAAACCCTTCAAGATCTGTTGAGGTTCAAAGCACTTTCATTAAAAGACTTGAATCCTGTATATATCGGATTACGTTGTCTTCGTTTTTAGGCCTTAACGAGTTGCGAAGCTGTTCACGTGCGTCTCAAACAGTACTTTAACCTCATGGAAATCAGAGAGGGGATACTTTCCTTCCAGAGAGTTGGCTTTTCACAGAGAGAGGTTCCGAGACTCTGTTTAGAAGTTCCTTCCTCGGATATCCGGCCCGACGCGCCTGCACTTTCTGGACCACTCCATTCATTTTCAGGAGGAGCGAAAGGTCTCACAACGCCTCACACCGAGGATTCCATTTGACCCTAACATTGCATCCCTGTGAGGCCATTAAACCGTCGGACCAACTTCGTTGGAGGGCCGAGCCTGATCCTATCTTGGCAAAACCCGCAGTTTGAAGGATCGTGCGGGTAGTCAGACTTTCCTAATTGTAGCGACCGAACGAAGCATCTCATCTCCCGACTTGACACCTGACGACTCGACAAGCCAACAATGAAACAATCCTTGCAACCAACATCCTAGCCAATTTTGTTTGCGCCCAAGGCCTTATCAACAAAAAGTCTTACATTTGCGAAAAGCCAGGGTTCGCACCAACAGAGCAAGACTCGTGACAATCCTTGTGCAGTTGAGTCCCTCAGTCCAAAGGGCTTCCGGACGGTTCTCGAGATCGACACACTGGGAACCTTTACCATGTGCCATGCCGCATTCAAGGCGTTACGACGGGGGGGTTTGAGTGAGGCACTGCCTTCCTCAACGTTTTCGCTTAATGCACGCATTTGTTCCCGTTTCCATTGTGATTGTCTGCGTGGTCGTTCTGACAGACTTTCTGTAAAGTCTTGCCATCGGCAGTTGCCCTTATAGAGGAATGGAGAAGCGGTGGCAGATTCCTCATTGGTCGAAATCTCGGATGACGTGCTGACGTGGCGGGCCATATACTGCATTTGAAAACAAGTGCATGAAGGAGCTTTGCACGATCTCCAGCGGAACCTAACATACGGATGCCGAGAAGTGGGAACCCCCATAATATCGAACAAAGATCACCAAATCTATCGGCCTATCATCAACTCCAATACAGTCTCGGTCCTTACGAGTCAGCCAACGATAGGAGCTTGACGTCAGCAAGGCCAAAGTTCGGTTTTCGTGATGCCATCGTCTGATGTCCGTTCCTTTCGAAGATGACGTCAGCAAAGAGACAGGTGGCCATGACGCGTCAGCACATATCCTGGAAGCTCTAGTGTTGCGGCGAAGGACGAAGAGGAGGGGAGGGGCGAAGGCGGCTTGATCATCAGCACAGTTTCGGTCTTGGTCCTCTAGATGAAGAGAGGGGCAAGGCGAAGGCGGACTCAATTATCAGCACCGACAAAGTACCGCTTCCTTAGACCCAGCGTCCGGTGTTCTTATTCTAGAGGTGACGTCAGGAAATCGACAGCAGAGAATCTGAGGTTTTTTTGTACAGCGGCCAACCACGAAGAGAAGGGCGAGGGCGAAGGCGGACGTATCATCAGCGCCAACAAAGTCTCGCTCCTAAAGACCCAGCACTTCTTATTCTGTTCTCTGAGATGATGTCAGCAATAACGATAGCATAAGTCTTATTAGATCTTTTGTGCAGCGGCCAAGGACGAAGAGGAGGGCGAGGGCGACGGCGGACTTACAACCAGCATCAACAAAACCCGGCTTCCTCAAGACCCAGCTTTCGGTGTTCTAATCCTTGAGATGACGTCAGCAAAACGACAGCATAGATTTTTGAGGGTTTCGTGCAGCGGCCAAGGACGAAGAGCAGGGCGAAGGGGAAGAGGGCCTCATCATCAGCGCCAACAAAAGACTCCGCATCCGGTGTTCTAGTCTTCGAGGTGACGTCAGCAAAACGACAGCTTAGATCTTGGATGCTGTTGTGCAGCGGCCAAGGACGAAGAGGAGTGCGAGGGCGAAGGGGGCCTCATCATCAGTATAAGCGCAACGTTGCAGTACGGCGCGAGCTGGTACCAAGCGCACGCTTCCGCTGCCAAGGTGGGGATTTCATTTTCGGCATTATCGATTGATCTATGAAACCAATGATTCTCTGTTGAAAGCATTGTAGTCTCTCGCTTCGCACGCCTCCTTCATAAGGTGACGCTACAGCACGGCGCGACCTGGTACCAAGTGCATGCCTCTGCGGCCAAGGTGCGGGTTTCATTAGCAACTTCATCGAGCAATCTACGAAACTAATGATTCCCCTTTTCAAAAAAGCACTTTTAGGGTTTTAGGGTTCACTTTCTCGCTTCGCATGCCTAGTCACGCTACAGTACGGCGCAACCTGGTTCTAAGCGCACGCCTCCGCCGCCAAGATGCGGGTTTTAGTAGCAAAGTCTTGGAGCAAAATTTAAACGATGTTTCCCCTTTTCAAAGCATTTTGGTCTCTCGCTTCGCACGCCTCTTTCAATGCCGTTGCGCGATCGCTTTTTCAGCTCTTGCTTCAGTTCTGTTGATCAGCTCCGTCGATGCTTTTTCTCTCCTGCGCCCAACACAGGCTGAAAACTGCATGCCTTCTCAAAGCCACCGTTCTCCTTATTGCTGGGAAGAATCCCATTGTAATTTCTTTTCCGGTCACATCGTCTGCGCAGCCTTCCTCTAATATTACGCTTACCTTGAGCTAAGTCTCTGCGAGGGCGAAGCTCCAAATATGCTCGTTGCTAGCGGCGTTCTGCGCAACTCGCTCCTCAGAGACCCGGCAATCGACTAAAACGCACACAATATCGATCGACGACTACAAATCTGTGCTCCAACGATCAAAGGATCCGCTTTAAAGATCACCGTTTGATCAGCAGCAACTAGCTCGGCGGGCTGCTCGACGCGAAGGCTTTTTCAGACCGGTTTATTGCACACGGGTTAAGACCCAAATGCGCTAAACATGCTCGGAATAGATGGGTTACGGCTTTATTAACCGTTGTTGTTTTCTATGTTCCGGGCAGGCAGCGATTGACAGCTTAACCCGGAGCTTGGCCCTTGAATGGGGACACCCGTACCGGATACGAGTCAACGGGATCGCGCCAGGTAATGCACTGCTTCTGTCAAAGTCTTCTGCGTTTCAGGGATCAGGATCTTCGTGGATCAGAAATCGAACTCCGACCAGCGATCGTTCGGCTTGCTTTCTCGGCTTCCTTTGATCGTCAGAAGGTTTTAGGGCTTTAGGGTTATAGGGTTTAAAACCTAAAACCCTAAAACCCTAAAGCATGCTACGTCCTGGGTTATCTGGTCGAATGTGTGGCCTTTTAGTTGCTACTCTCGATTTGATCAAGTTGCACTATCCAACATAACCTGCTGTAGTACAGACCCCGCCCCTCGTGCTATTTTCGGATTAAGTAGGCTGTATCGAGTACCATATTTTGGTCGAAGCCCCTCCCTTGTGCTACTCTCCGCTTGCTGCTCTCCGCTTGACTGAGGTGCAAAGTTTCATGGCAGTATTCAAAGCCTCTACCTCGCTACTTTAAGGTCGGATGCGTTGTCTATTTACCATACCTCTAATCCTGACTTGCTTCCGTGCTAGTTTCGAATTGACGGAGGTGTATCGATCTCAATTAGCTGGATTCGAAGCCCCTCCCTCCGCGTTTCTTTGGGGTTGATATCGAGATGTTGATTGCCATTCCCTGCTTCTAAGCACATTCCGCTGCGCTGGATTCGGGTTATGCCTGATTGGGGTGCTTATTCTGCCATAGCCGTATTTCAAAGCCTCTCCCTCCGTGTTACTTTCGGATCTATACTATGCTGAAAAGAACCATATTCCTGCCTTGAACCCAATCTACTCCGCTCTTTGCAGGGCCCATCGCAGACACGACGGGGCTGTTCAAGCTGAACCCGGGTACCGAACTCCCCGACGTGTCGGAACTCGTCCCTCTGCGGAAAGTGGGGGAGACGTGGGACATTGCGATGGCTGCGGTTTATTTGGCGTCTGGAGCGGGCAGGTGCGCTTGACGAACGTGTCTCAAATAACTCTAGATTTCGCGATTCGCCAAGAATGGTTGAAATAATGCATTTCAAGGCCACGCATCCCGAAGCACGAAAGTGAACGCAAACTCTGCACGTCCGACTTTGATCCCCACCAATCGAAGCTTACGATCTGAGATGACGCGTTTTACAACGTCAACGAACCGAGAGCGCATGGGCTTCTCCACTTTGGTATATCGGTAATTCTGGAATGTGTATCCGTCGAACTTTTCCTCAGCTTTTGGTCGCCCTAACACAAAATGGTCTGCAAACATAATCACCAGATTCGTGTTTAGTGGCTCCCGCACTGTCGGCCTGCTAGCCCAACTTTGCTTTGGTCGCCCTTTGTCTTCTTTCTTGTCTCTCGTCCACTTACTTTTTTGTCTTTGTGGGATGCCCATTTGGTGCTCCTTTTTTGCTAGCATGCTTCTCGTAGACTACTTCAGATTGCGCTACAATTGATACAGTATTGCACGTTCGACCGGTGCTTTCTGCTGAAAAGGCGCCGTTGAAAAAACTGCGGAGCACCGCAGCTCCTGCTCGAGAGAAGAGGACCAGGTGACGACAGCGGACTCTGGCTCATCTTTTGTCTCTTTGTCGAAGAGCAAAGAGACAAAAAGCACGCGAACAGGCCCCTTTTGTCCGGGCTTAAATGGTTGATGCCATGCGGCTGCTACAATACAGTTTTCGAGTGGACGAAAGAGGCGGCAAAAAGTGATGAGGAGTCTGCAAATTGGTTCGTTTTGGTATTTCTTCGATTCTCGAAGGCCTTCAAAACGCGTGCGTTTCAAAATAGTCTGCTTTCTTGGATCGCAAGAAAACGCCTTTACTTGCTGTTGTGAAAGAGGATGTCAGAGCTTTTGGTTTGCTGATTGAAGCCCTTTGCCCCCAACTGCTTGCAGGTGGATAAGTGGGGAGACGGTGGTAGTGGATGGCGCGCATTGGCTTTGGAAGCCGCAATTCTTTTCCCGGGATGACGTCAAGGGTTTGTCTCGGTCGGTAGAGGCAAAGAGCAGAGTTCCCGGGAATCTCGCGAAGAGCAAGTTGTGATGTCTACCATTTCGATTTTCCTAGAGCATGTGTTCCATGTGATCGCGCTAGTATTAAAATCATTGTGTCGACATCGCGTTGAGGCTCTTGAGCCACTGTCGAGGGGAATAGACCAACTCGTGAACGCTTAATGCTTCTCAAAGTGGAGCACTGTATAATATTCAATCAGGCAGCCAATCACAGCGATTTATACTTCCATTGGTCTGCTCGGACAGTATGTGGAATGTCGAACTTACGAGCACCGCTTTGACTGATCTCAGTCTATGAGTTCGCTTTCGACCCAAAACCTCTCAGGCCAAGCTTGATTGCTGATTGCACAAACAGAGTTGAGTGCAGGCTACCCATGATAATCTTTTGGCAGGTGAGACTTGGATTCAAACGAGTCGCACATCTAAGCGGACGGGCCGGTAGTATACTTTTGTCCTTCGCAAATTGCTCGATTTGAACTCATTGATCAATTTCATCATTCACAACGACGGTTGTGCGCAATTGGCTTGCCTCTGACTGAGCTTTACCATATAGACTGTACTGAAATGTTGCGGTGCAGCCGCCCCCACTGGCACTAACATTGCGGGCGTCAGGCTAGCTGTCCATGTAAGACAAGCCTGCCTGCCTGGCAATTTTGAAGCGATTCAAGGCCGCTGCATGCCCATGAGTTGAAGCCTGGCGGCGATCACTGCAAATCTGTATTGAATGCTGGCTGATTTTTGATTTAGCACACATGTACCTACAGCGATTTGATCATATCTATCATTCTGCATTCTAATCTCATGTTCAGCCTCTTCCAAAACAAAGCCAATCGCGCCAGAATCATGTGATATGTGAAAGTTGTGGCCATGCATGCCCTAGCTGCTAGTAAGTCCTGACATGCGGCGGTGGGGCGCGCAAGATAGCTGCAGATCCAAATCGGCATATTAGTTGGAACTTGGTACTTTCAGGCCATGGCATTAACCGATGACCACATGATTGGCGGGCCACAACTCAGTATAGATTATTGCTTGCAAATGAATATGCTGGCAATGACGGGCACCGGGCTACCTGAATGCCGCCAACGCGTTTGAATAGACGGTTGCAAGGAATACATACATATTAATTTGGCATGCACGCAGCTGTCACTTTTGGCGCAAAACATATGGGACCCAACACGCTAACAACGCTATTCACTGACTACCAAGGCCGCACCAATGCAGTATGCTCATGCATGAGAATGGCACTGTACATGGAATCACAAGTGTTCCACAATTTTTCTCAGAAGCGCTGGCATAAATCTGAGCACCATCACCAAGTCCAAGCAAAAAGTACACACATCAAACTTCCAACGTACATGAGATACACACTAGGTACCTTTGCTTTGGCAAAATGAATATATAGCGGCCTGTTGACACTCTGCCCATGACAACTCTCAGGACCCAGAAAAAGCCAGGAAATTTGCAATTGCTTCAAGAGTCAAAGAAGATATCCTGGGGATTGCAAAAGAACACCAGATGCAGGAGCAGAAGAACACAGGGCAATGCATAAGGTCAACATCATGCTACATGGTTCAACCTTCCATCCTGAAGTCCGATAGTACAAGCCTCGTCATCGCACAATTCAAACCCTATCAAAGAAGGGACTTGTATGCTAGCAAAAGAATATCTGCATCAACCACAAAGACAGCCCCCTAGCCTGGACGAGTCCTAGGAGCATAACCCGGTCCCGCTGCTGCAAGAAGGCTGCCCATCCTTACCCCCTCCGCCCTCTCTCTCAAACGTTATTGATCAAGGCTGCAAGATTGACGAACAGCAACTCAGGATCTGAAAAGTGGGGAGAGTGCGAGCTGCAAACTCAGAATCTGCAGACTTGGAAGAATGACGCACTGCAAATGCTTAAGGATAGGTACCACAGCAAGCTATAAACAGTAGTCAACACTCATGTGCTCAGAGGCAGAGGGGCACTTGCACACGCCAGAATGCATCAAGAATGTAGCTCAGTTTCCAGACCGCGTCGCAGGGAAAGCTCAACCGCAATCTGACCGCTGACCTTGTTTGCGATGTTGCTCGACAGCCAGTCCAGACCCTCATACAGACCCTCTCCTGACGTGGCGCACGTACTTTGGATGTACCTGCAGTAGTAAGGTTGCAAAGAAATCAGTAAACACAATAGGATGGTCACATTGCAACAATGGCTGAAGTCTGCAGAAAGGAACTGCGCCTTGAGCAATCAAGTCAAGTGGCATGCGATCTGCTTCCATAAGGGCGCATTCTTAAGCACAGTTCTGTGAGCAAAATAACTACTGGCCCTCGTGCAGCTTAAAGAACATCTAGCACCCCTGTACCAGACCCTGCTCTTCCTGTCCCGAAGCCCATCTCCAATTGTCTGAGTGGAGGCCAGCCGCAATATCTCCGATTTAGCGACGAGACAAAGTCCTGTTAGCAGAAGTGTCCCGGCCACAGCCACTGGCGCTACCAACAACTCAAGTGTCATGGAGCAAACAACATCTGAGGATTGCACCATTTTTGAGAGCCCTTGATAGCGCGCAGTCACAGCGCTGCAAGGAAAAGAAGCAGTGCGCCATAGACATGCCGACTCACCAATGGCGCTGGCGCAGAGAGTGCAATCCAAGCTTGTCGGTGATCTCAGCGGCGTTCATTGCATTTGGCAGATCCTGCTTATTTGCAAACACTAGGAGAACCGCGTCGCGAAGCTCATCCTGCAACAAGTCACAAATTCCAAGCTGAGACAACTGAGTGCAGACACGTACACAACCTGCTCAATTGGATTTGAGCAACTCTGTAACCAAACAGCAGCTGCAGGCAAACCCTAGAGCTACCATAGAGCTGGGTCGACGAGCGATGCGACTGTAAATAGCCCACAAGATAGGAGATGAGATCTGAGCTGCAGTAAGCACCCAAAAAAAGCTGCTCAATCCAGCATGCCGGAACCCTACACATTGTCAACATTTGCCTCTGGTAATTGCAAAGACATTTGCACTGGATGCTGCCAATGAGAATGAACGACGGTTGCCTGTTGGCCAACTCTTGCAGTGCTCTGTTTTAGAGCTGAACGAAACCCTAGGAGCAAGATTTGTACAAACAGGGCTGTTAATCAAAGCTGAAAGTGATTGCAAACCCCATCTCTCGGGCACAGCAACTGCTGATTCAGCAACTGGTGCCAGATGCACCTGCGCTTTGGTCCAGGCTCAACTATTAAACTGGAGCATGATGCATCTGCCAATTGATTTCTGATTCACTTACCTCATTCAGCATCCGGTGCAATTCATCTCTAGCCTCCACGATACGGTCCCTATCGTTGCTGTCCACCACAAAGATCAGTCCCTGGGTGTTCTGGAAGTAATGTCTCCACAGAGGCCGGATCTGGAAAGGACACAGGAAGTACACGTCTGACAATGTTTTCAGAGGAGTCTATCACGGATACGAGGCAACTGACTCCCTCATATTCAATGAAGGTACTCAAAGCATCTTTATTGCAAAGAAACGAATATCAGTCACTTATACCAGCAACAAGAACATCTTTCCTCACCTTGTCCTGACCCCCCACGTCCCACACAGTGAATGAGATGTTCTTGTATTCGACAGTCTCCACGTTGAAACCTGTTTTATCAAAGCAACAAGAAAAGGCCATGAGATCCGAATGACGAACAGAGCAAGTGCACATGAGGTCATGCTGAAAACCCCTACAGATCTTATATATGCATCTTAGGAGGTCAGAAAGTATGCACACGGACTCAGGACGTAAGACAATGAAATTTTCTGACACAGATCTGATTGACTATCCGCGAAGACAGATACTATGATTTGATTAATCCCTTCTTGTTCTGGTTGATCTGCTTGCGAGCAATGTTCGATCCATGTGCGATCCATGCAATACAGCCTGCTTCAACTTGCGACCTAAACAAGCAACATGAGCAAGAGCCATACTCTAATTGACGCAATCCAAACATTTGGCGTTGTTGCATAATTATGCAACAAACATCGACCGACGTGATTATACAATCCGTAGAAACAGGAGCCTTTCCACCAGGAAGCCAGAACAGCATGCAGCAAGGGACTGCCCCTGGTTGACGAGGTTTGCATCATCCAAGCCGACTTACCAATGGTTGGGATGGTCGTCACAATCTCTCCAAGCTTCAGCTTATACAGGATTGTGGTCTTTCCTGCGGCATCCAAACCGACCATGAGAATGCGCATCTCCTTCTTGGAGAAGAGCCGGGCGAACAGTTTCGTGAAAGTCAGCCCCATCTTGAACCAGCCTGATATTCCCCTGCACAAAGGCAATACGAAGCTCTTTGCACGCAACGTATTACGACGGCGCCTGCCGCTCTCCTTGCTGCTGCTTGGAAGCGCCTTGCAAATGGTGTTCAATCCTTCTTGATTTCAGGGTTCAGAAATTTCCTCCAGGCTGAACATGGACCAAAATTTGCCCAGACTCCGAGTCCTTCGCAGAGTATTCTCTGTTCAGCCTTCGACATTGGGAAGCGCGTGGGTACAAATGTTGCGCACAGAAGTACGACCGGGGGTTTTGTTCCGGGTAGGCTCTCGGGCATTTTGTGCCCCCATAATGTATTCAAAACTGGCCGGTAGCTGATACCGGCCAATATTCTGCACAAGTCCGATCGTCAGTTGTAAGGGGGTACTTCACGCGGTCCCTGTCCACATGCTTGATTGCCGGGCGAAAGCGACAGCGTTACGATTGGAATCCCCGACAATTCCCCTTGAAGCTGCGTAACGCACTTCGACTTCTGTTGATCAAGCTTCGGCGGTTGCTTTCAGCAGCTGTTTTTGGAAATCGAGCGCGCGCGCCAGAACTTAAAGCAAGCATGACGACGGTATACGAAGCTCGCTCTAGTTCCTTCATGGCCACCATCACACCATGGCGCGACTGTCGACAGCGTTCGTCGTTGCCTGCAAAGTGAGGAATCTGGGCTGCGGCCACCCCTTCGCCTTTGCTTGACTTGTGAATTCTGCACAAGCGACGAGCGCTCTGTGACTTCAGCAGCATCTCAAGGTCGGCCTTCCTCAGGGAAGATCCAAGTGAGTTGAGGAAGTCGATCAAGATGGGCGACGCTGAAAAAGCCCAGACACTGCAGACTTTCTTCGATGTGACAAGTGCCAACGAAGAAGATGCATTGCAGATACTAGAGGTGAGCGGAAGAGACAACATCTCACTAAGCTGGTTTGTGTCTTTGCGGCTTATCAGTAAGCTTCAGAGGGGAGCACACCTACTTTCAAAATTGGGCGTTGCATTGCTATCTGATCTTCTGTTTCCATCACCAAAAGGTTGAGGGCAGGTGGTTCAAGAGCTCATTCATTGAGCTAGATTCTTTTTGGAAGGTGCACTTTGAAATCCTTGAACTTCGCTTCGTCTTTGCTGAATACTTTTGACCCGTCAATCCAGAAGGCTGCATTTCTAACATTTGTAAGCGCGCATGTTGAATGGAGCTAGGGCATCCCTGTCTCGCTTCAAGAGAATGCTGCTCAACAATGGCATAGATCCTGCATTTACAGACTCAGTTTTGATAGCTTAAGTTTACCACCACTTTATCAAAATGTTCATGAGAAGGGGAAATTTATGAAGCTGTGCTTCTGTCTGAAACTCAACATAAACCTAAAACAGAAGCTTGAGTGTGTCTTTCACACACACTCTGCATGTGGCAATCTTTTTTGGGAGTGGGCGGGAGAGCACAAGAACTTGATTGCTCTGGCCAGGTTTCATAGGAAGACCTTTTCTGCTGTTGCAGGCGACCAATTGGCAACTGGACGATGCTGTCCAGCTGTTCTTTGCTGGGGGCATCTCAAGTGCAAGTGAGCGTCCAAGCAACCCTGTGGCACCGGTGCAGGCTGCACCAGGCCCCTCGGAGAGGTGACTACCCCCTATCTTCGACGTCATTCTCTCGTGGCCGCTTTTTCAAGTTTGGTGGTTTTACAGTCTTGTTTCAGCCTACAGAGTTTTTGCTGCAGTGTTCGTAGTGCATGGTAGGTGAGGCCTCTAACACAAATTGGTCGTTTTGGATTGCTTTCTTGTGCCTGTTCTGATGCCACTGCCATTAAAAACAACTTTAAGTAGCTTACCCTGAAGCATATTTATAAAGGTTTCTGGCGGTTCCTAGAGGGCTCATTTTTGAAGTCTGCAAAGTTTGCGAGTTGGACAGCAAGTTCTTTCGTGCAAGGCTCAGGAAGGTTCTGGCTCAGAAAGTTTGTGCAAAATTCAGCAAGAAAGTGGTTAATCTGAAAATAGCAAAGCATTAGCTGTGGGGCCAGGGTCAAATGTTGACCAGACCTCCTGTTGGAACTGCTATTTTAAGGGGCCCGCTGCGCGGACAGATTCTAGTGCATCTTCTTGTTTCTTGGTTCGCCCTCTGCACAGTCACAGTCTCAGTATGTTCTTCAATCTTACTGAAGATGGTCAGCCTGTCGCACATGTGTGGTGTCACTCTAATTGCTTGTATAAAGGCTGCAACCGCTCATCGGATGCAAGGTATTAAAAATGCCGTCCACTATTCAAAGCTATTTTTGTTTCAGACCCACGGAGCAGTACGACGAGGACGGGGTGCGGGCGCCGCTGCCGACGAGGAGGGAGGCTTTGTACGACGATGCATACGCAAGGTGAGGCTTCGCCGTCGGAGAGAGCTAAAGCATTACTTTAGTTCCTGCAATGAAATCGTTTGACCACGTGATGAGAGTGCCTGGACTTTCCAAGGTGGCACACGATGTGATGAAGCAGGAGCCTTGAAGTGAAGATGTTTATGCCGAGCCCAATGTTCTGCCATCCGGCCATCTCGACTTTGATCCGACTCTGTTCAAGCACTCAACCAAGCCTGGTTTGACATTAGGGCACAGTTTATGTATCACAATCATGTTCGCTTTTCATGGCGTAGAAGTCGTTCGAAGTTGGTCGATGGTGAGAAAGCCCTTTTTCTGTTCTGCATGCACTTACCAGCCTTGTCCTCCAACGAAAGCGAAGGACAAGTTCTTCTCCCATGCCCTCCCAGGCCCTTGTACGGTCAGGGAACAGTGCTGCGGTCAAATTGTGCAGAATGGGTTTTGACCGCAGGGCTTTCCCTTCTGGGAATTTCAACCGGAGGGCAACTGATGAATCAATGCACGCTTCACATTGCAGGCCCATGTATGGACAGGGTATGGCGCAGCACGCCGATCGCGCGCCCCCCCCGGCTCGGGTGGACGCGTTCCGCAACTTCCGGGAGGAGGGGCAGATGCAACTAGGGGAGGGGGCCGGCCCCACCGGCCTGGCCAAGCTGTACGAGCCACCACTTGAGGTCATGTTCAAGGGCTCATTTGAGCAGGTAAGCATTCACGAAACCTTGTTTTGAATATCACAGGTGAACACAAGGTTTATGCGAAAGCCCTTGGTTTACATTCAGGGGCTAAGTCGATTGTTGGGTGGGCTCGAGTAGGTCGAGGCACACTGTGTTTGAGGGTAACTTTCCGGGTTATGGGGCGTTTCCTTGACAATCAGGAGCCAGCAAAGCGGGGACTCCTCGTTTCATGTTCAACGGCCTGTCGTGCGGGAGTGCTGATGCATCGATGGTGCCTTTGGCTGATCTCTTTTGGTTTGGACGTTTTCCAGAGAGCCAAGGCATTGATCGTCTCCCTTCTTGAGTGTGTCTAGTCCGGAAAGTTGTTACGGGCTGCTTACTAAATGGAACCCTCCAATTTGTCCTCGGAGCATCAAGCAGTTTCTCTGCGCAGGTCCAGGCATCCATTGCTACAAGCCATACGCCACAGTGCCAGCAGCCCATTCGCCGGGATCGTCAGAAGGGTCTGTTTGAAGACCCAGGTTCCAATCTTACAAGTGTGTGTTCTCATCTTCACCAGGCAAAGGCGCAGGCGGTTGAACAAGGGCGGTGGTTGCTGGTGAACGTGCAGTCCCGAACGGAGTTTCCGAGCTACATGGTAAGAAGTCCTTCCTAGTTGCTGTAAGTTATGATTCCGCTTGAACCTACGGAAGTCGCGTCAGTCCCTGCGGCCGTTCAAACTGGTGTTTGGCATCACACTGCACTGAGTAGGGAGCGCCTCCAATGAACCACTTGATTAGTTGGTGAGTACGTTATGTCGTTAGTTATTTAGCTGGTTAGCTCGTTAGTTTTCTAGTCGCTTATCCCACAGCTTCAAAGCATCAGCACGAGCGACTCGACGTGGCACGAGGAACTAATTTTACCGACAACGGATTGGGTGAACCGAAAAAATCCGGTCTAATCTAGATTTTGGGCAGTGACTCGTCCTCTGAACAGCGTTTGCTTGCGTTTGCTTGCATGAGGTGCTGCCACGAGATGCAAAAGCTGGCATGATATAAATGTTCCAACCTGCGAAACTGATGGATGGCATTATCAATCGTGGACTCACTTTTGCCGTTCGACCATGTGCGTCTTGTGATGGGTTTCTCACGTTTCCTGCTGAGATGTGAAGCGTATGAGGGGTTGAATGACTACGCGCCATCATTTTGGACACGATGGAGCTCATTAGGTCTGAGCACCCAGGAGGTTCAAAGTTGCTCTTTATCAATCGATCATTAGCCTGAACGATAAAGAATGAGAGGTCTGGAAGGCTCATGGAGACGATGTCTACGATTCTGCACAGCACTGGTCAAATGCGCTGTGGGAATGATTTGGGACATAGGTTTGAAGTCCAGATGGCTGGTTGATGTCACTGATTTCCCTCACAGGTGGTCATAAGCTCATGAAAGCTCGGCTCTCCCAAGAAGGAGGCCGTCACTATTGTCGCATCCTTGTGCCGTCAACACCTCCTTGTACTGACCATGTTCCTTGTGGTTGTGCAGTTAAATCGTGACACGTGGGCCCAGGACACCGTGAAGGACACGCTGAAAAGCAACTTTGTCTTCTGGCAGGTGAGCAACTTTGAAGACTCTTTTGCCAAGTTGAACGTTCTCTCGTTTTGGGAAGGAAATCTTTCGCAAAAGAGCGTCGTTGATTCGTGTTCTCAGGCTTGAAGATAAGCCGTAACAGACCGAGGATCCATCTTTGGGATCGATGACCACGGTCGATGTTGTTTCATGATTGCTTCTGGCCTCATGGTTCTGCTGTTGCATGCCTAAAATCGGTGCTGCAGAATATTTGGAACAGTGTGCTTTCTTCCTTCCTTGAGTGCCACTGACTCAACGCCGTTTGTCATCCTCCTTGCACAAGTAGGGCGGTTTCGCCTTCGCTCCGAGCAGTTCGAAACCCAAGAGGTTTTCATCTTCAAACGTCTTGCGAATGTTTCTATTGCATCTGGGGAGATGCACCTCCTGCAGACACGCCACGGAACGCCAGATCCTAGGTTTTTGTGCTAGCCTTTGAATTGTGTGCATCGCAGCCGCATCAGGTTGGGGCAGAGTTCAAGATGCTCTGGCTCGCCTACTCGGTACCTCTGCTTACTGGCCTGCTTGTATGGAATATTTCTTGGTGGATTTAACGACTTTGGGTTCGTTCGGGTTTACCAATGCCCTTGCCACTTGTTGACGTCGTCGAAGGCAATGGCCAGAAGCGGCCAGAATGCCCTGTTGGTAGTGTTTTCGTGTGCAGCCGTATCTTGGTTCTTACATTTGAACGAGCAAGATCTGGTGAAACAGGGAAGCAATCCAGTTGACAAGACCCGGAGGGCTGAAAAAGATTGCCCTTCCTCGAAAACCCCTGGAACTGGGCTGATCTGGGAGCGGCGTTGACTAGTTTTCCGGACGCCCCTTGGCATGTGGATACACGGTGCTGACCACAAGCGTCGCTTTTCTGGGCTGATAGCATATGCGTGCCCCGCTGATAATTGCTCAACTACGTTTAGCTCGTGACAAGCTTTCCTCTCCTGTTGTTGGGGCTCCATCAATTAAAACATGCACTTTCATCAGCCACATGGGACGCCGCTTTGTTCCCTGCTCTGCTATTGGCTTGGTCCACAAATTGGCTTTGGTTGAAGTCCATTTTCGCATCGCAATCGGAGGTGGATGTGTTAACAGCTAAGGTGTCCAAGTCGTTGTTTGAAGGGTTTATGTCCAAGTCCATGTTTCGCAATTCTTGGTTTGAGCCCCGAATCGCCCTTTGTACGGTTTTCTGGAGCAGACGTGGGGACGAGCTCAATAACAGGAACGAAGGTGAAAAGTCAGGCCCGTTTGGATTCAAATGGACGTTTGCCTCCTCACAAACCTCCTCCTTGCTTTCGAGGCCTTCAAAGTCTCGGACTCTGTGTTGGTTGGATGCGGATCCAAGCCCCAAAGTCTGCTATGATGGTATTGGAGTCTGAAAGCTCCGCAGTTCTCACAACAAAAGCCCACCACTTCTCTGGAAATATTTGTATAGGTTATTACGCGGCGATTGACATGAAGGCAATAGTATGTGTCTTGCCAAACGGAGCCGAAGATCGGCCTATGCTTTTGATTGCCTCCCTTGTTTCAAGGCTTCCTCCATTTCTGGAATATGTGCCAGCATACTGTTTAGGCGCCCCCTCAATTGTTGTCCAGGTCTGGTTTTCACGGACGATATTACCACAGTGTGTCTAGCCCCATCATGTTAGATTGGGGCGAATTTGTGTTGCCTTTGACTTGGCAGTGACGATCAGGGCCTGACTTCAATGTGTCAAATTCTTCCCTATGATCCTGACGGCTCATTCTTTCTGCATATTTTTTTAGCTTTGCTGGTTGTGAAATCTTTCGACTGTTGCCCTTGAGAAAAGAAAAGAATGTTCAAAATTGCGCGGTTTGTATTCTTCGTGTGAGGAAGTTTGCGACGCATCAGTTAGCAACTATTAGCTCTTTCTTGAAGCTGAAGAGTTTGGATCTGCAATCACCGCAATGATGTATCTTGAACATCTACGTCTGGTCTGGATTTATGTTTGTCCACTTGCTACGTTGTGTCTTCATTGAGAGACGGTGCTGCTTTCAGCCTGAGGCTTTGACCCCCTGTGTTTTTCCGTCATGATATCAGGGCTGGCAGTCTTTGCAGTCTTTGCAGTTCGTTTATCTTCTGTCCTAAGGCAAGGAAGACACGCGGCCTTTGGTCCACCCTAACGGGGCTCAGCCAAAGGTAACAAGCCTCTCGGATTGCCGCTGCAAAGCTTTCTGAAAAAACCCTTGACCTTGAAGTTAGTTACGGATTTGTATGGCCTCCCTGCTCGTCGGCAAGGCCGATCAAATTATGGTACAAGAAAACTTCAGGGTTATTATAGTAGGTCTAATAAAAGGATCTGTGAAGCTTAGCTCGTCAATTGGTCTGAGCCCCAGATTTACACGTTGCTGGTCAAGGTGGTGAAAACCAGTTGTTCGTGTCCATGTGAGCGCAGTCTTGCGTGGCTGCCCTACTGCATGTCCGCATCGAATTGACACAGGTTGCAGTGCTAAGGTCTCGCTTTTAGGAGATGTTCTTTGGACTGTAAGACTCCAATTGGACCGTAGCCAACGCAGCACTGATTATGGAAGAGCCTGATATTCAGTGTCAACTTAAGAATTGTATGATGCTGGACCTTCGTTCCGAGCATGCGACTTTGAGATTGACTGACTGCTCAATCTTTGTGCGGACACTTTGAGCGGTGATTTGTGGGAAGTCAAACGTATAGGAGTTCGAAGCCCTGGTATTCACGGTTTATTCGATCATCTCACATCACAACTCAATTCTGAGAGGAAGGGCAGCATGTGCAGCTGTCCTCCAGTGAAGTATTCGTCTAATCCAAGCCACTCCGCATTCGCCACGATTTCTCAAGCTTACAATGAGTGAAAGGAGCGGGAGCTACAAATTTTCTTTTAAGCCGATAAGAATTGATAATTTGCTTCTTCTACCTTGATACTTCAACCTACGCGAGACCCAGGTTATGTTTGCTAATAGGCTGCTGCCATGTGGCACGCAGGTTGCGATGATCTGGAGAAGGGCAGCGAGGTCTTTTATTCCAGGCCCTTGGACTGTTGGTTTTGACAGGCCCTGAAACGCATTGCAAGTCTTTCGCTTACGAAGAAGTGCCACGTGTCCTTAGGTGCACGACAATATGGAGGAGGGTAGCCAGGTCTTGAGCTACTACCAGCTGTTCCAGGCCTTCCTTGCACTTCGACATTCAAGATTCTTTGGCAGGCTCAGAGAAGGCTTGGAACACCTTCTTTGTCAAACCTTCATTTTGTGTCTCAGGTGTAAGGTGTAACGGAGGCGGGCAGCAAGGTCTTGAGCTACTACCAGCGGTAACTCTTGCGCTGAAACATCCGCTTTTGCTCCGGATTGAGATTCTTCGCCACCTGAATCGGTCACGTCCTCTCAGGTGTACGACCACTCGGAGGAGGGCAGCAAGTTCTTGACCCACTCCTATGCCTTCCAGGGCCCTGTGACTCCTCTTTGTCATAGATTCTCCGGCAAGGTCGAAAACAAGCTGCATGTCTTTTGCCAATAGTATTCTTCCACGTGTCCTCAGGTGTACGATGACACTGAAGAGGGCAGCAAGGTCTTGACCTACTACCAGCTGTTCCAGGCGCCCGTGATTCTTGTCCTCGACCCGTTGACGGGGCAAAAGCGGCACGTCTGGAAGGGGTTCGTGGAGCACGAACGGTTAGTGGAGGTCAGTGTGACTCTCGACTTGTCGATTTGCAGGGCCGGTTGCTTCTTTGAGCAAGATTTTTGCCTTCAGGGGGATCAGAAGGGTGATACTGTATGTCGATAAAGCTTTGCATCAGAAATCAAGCTTGGAGAGTTAGGGGTTGCTTCTTTGCACCCCTTCTGTCCAGCTTGTCGGAACTGCCAATGTCTTTGCACGACTTGTAAGGAGTATAACTTTTCTTAACTGGCTTGCCTCGATCAAAGCCAATGATTCCAACCCGATTTCTCCACCCTGAAAGAGAGCTACTTTCTAGCATAGCCTTTGACGTGAATCAGGTGTCAGTTGTTAACCAGGTTCGACTTCTCCTCACAGGACTTGGTACCGTTTATGGACCGCGGGCCTATGGAACCCCAGGCCCCGACGAAGCGCCCGCGCCAATCGGGGGGGTCCGTTCCAGTGGAGTCTGCACCCCCCAGAGCGGCACCCCAGGAAGAGTCCGAAGAGGAGATGCTGCAGCGCGCGCTAGCGGCATCCTTGGAAGACACCGGGCGGCCGAGCGCCAGCGAAGCGGCACCGCCGACGTCAGCAAAGGGGAAGGAGAAAGTCGGTACGTCTCTGGTCGTGCTTCTTGCTTGACTTGTCGAGCAGGCTGCTTACTGAGACTTGTCGAGGGGGCTGCTTCCTGAGATTCATCGATGGCACAGGATGAACCGGCAGACAAGTAAGTTATTTGGTCTATCTTGTGCGTGGTGCCCAGCTGCGCAGGCGTTCATTGTGGCGGACACACATATGTTTTGTGAAGTACTTTCCGTCCAGCTGCTTTGGGCACCCCTTGGATCTTTGCTCTGGATACTTCACGGATTTTTGCGTTAAATACTTCACGGTAGGCCCTAGACACTGTTGGGAAAGGCTCATAAAAGACGTGTCATCTGAGCCCTTTTGGCCGCCTCTTCCGGACGACCCGTCAACTTCCGATTTGTCCACACGCTAGTCTTCTGATTGCCGGACGGCATTCTGCCGTCCCTGTCGTCACAGACCTTCATTGTCGGCATACAAACGCGCAATCTTTTCATCACCGCAGAGGAAGAGCAAGAACCGGTCGCCTCGTTTCCTGGCCGCCTCTCCCCGACGAGCCGTCGCCGTCCGATCCGGACTCGACGTGGGTAGCCTTCTGATCGCTGGACGGTATTCTGCCGGTCCAGTCATCACAGAACCCAGTCGTCTGCATACAAACGCTAAACTTGTCTATCACCGCAGAGGAAGAAGAACCACCCGTCGCTTCCGTTTCCTGGCCGCCTCTCCCCGACGAGCCGTCGGCTTCCGATTCGGACTCGACACGGGTAGCCTTCCGATTGCCGGACGGGCAGCGACAGCAGCGGCGGTTCCGGAAGAGCGAATCCCTGGCGGTCAGTAACCAGTCCTTCCTAATCTCACTCCTTTTTGGCTGTCGATTTCCATCCTTTCTGCACAAGTCATTGCTTTGTAACTAAGTAGTCCGTTCTGTCTGTGCGGTCCATTGTCGGTCCTGTTATGTTCTTTCTTCCTTGCCGGTCAGTAGTTGTCTCTTTCTGCTCTGACTCCCTTCCTTACCAATCCGTAAGCAGTCCCCTTCTCGTTTCCGAGGCTCGGGTTTGGCTCCCTTATTTCTTGTCCTTGCCGGAGTTTTTTGTATCAGCGTCTTGGCTCTCGATGCTCTGTCAGCAGATGTGAAAGACGTTCCTTCTGCAGGCTCTTTCTCCAGGGAACTTGGGTCGCGGGAATAGGACAACAAGCAACCAGCTTGCTTAGTAGAGAGGTGTCCGGGCACTGAAGAACGTCTTCCAGCGCCCCCTTGCTGTTGCTTGTACGATCAGCCCTCTCTCATCAGGCAGCACTGAAAGAGGGCTTTGACGTCTAGATTCAAACAAGGCTTTCCCAAAGACTCATAATTCAGAAACTTCAAGCTCGCAGATCTCGAAGCGCCACTGTGTCCCTCAGCTAGACTTTTGTGTGGTGTCTTCGCGGGACACCACCTGGCTCACTAGCTAGTGGCACAAAGCTCCGTTTGCGGTTTCGATCAGGGCTCCAGATTCTCGTCCTTTCACACGTGCTTGCTTTGCCCCGAAATCAGAAAGAAAACAGGAATCAGACAACGGTTTGACGTTATGTTTGAATCTAACAGTGGTCCCTTTACAAATTGGATGGTTTTCTTTTTGGCCGACAGGTACTTGGGGCATTTGTTGCGGGGCACGTGTCCGAAGCTGCGGCCGGGCGCGCGTTCAAGATGGCGGTCATGGGGGCCGGGCCGATCGACTTACGAAGCGACGCCTCAGTCGGAAGCGCTGGTGTAGGGGGGAGCATGCTTGCGGTGACGTGGGATAGCTAGGGTCCGGTGTCAGGCCAGGGTTATTGCTTGCAGATATGAGATGATTCACACCTAACAAACAGAAGATGCTGATTAGGTCTGATTGAGTCGGGCCGGATCGTGTCTTTTGCAAGCGTTCATTGGACGACCGAACATACCTTCGGCTTATTTTACCTTGCGGGGTCGACCGAACATGCTCTCGGCTTATTGTCCGTTACACTGCGAAAACGGTCTTGTACATGGTATTTCGGAGAGTCGACTCAACCGTTCGTTCTGATTTCTTCCGATACAGTGCGACTGTGTTTTGATTACCAGGAGTTCCCATCAGTGTCTCTAAGTTGTCAAGAGAAACAAAAACAACGATTTGAACGCATTGGACGAGTATGAAAGACATTTCTGCGAATGCTTGTGTATGGCAAGCTTAAGTAAAACTTCACTATTAGAACAAACGGGGTGCCTCAAGATTGACCGACTCCAGAGCTAGCATGATGACCGAGGGTCTGGTTGGTTGTGAACGGACTGTCTCTTGAAATGAGTCCGTGACGGTCGTGGCTCAGTGTAGTGCTTTCTCTCCTTCTTTTTAGGCAATGATGACTCTGCCAGCGGTCGGGCATCACGACCCCGACAAATAAGATGGCGAGTCTGAACGCCTGAAGTCAGTCAAAGTCTGAGAACGAACCTTTGCATTGTTACTAAGTGGAACTTGGGCTCCTGCTGACCTTAATTGCTGGCCTTGAACATGACACTTCACCCCGGCCTTCGCCATACCCCTGCCATACTCCTTTGTGGCTGTTGGGCTTCGTCCGAGTGTGCCTCCCCCAAGATAGAGCAATCCACACGTCTGTCTCTTGAATCGACGGCGGACCCTTGCGATTTAGTATGCTTCTTCATGAGAATTGGATTCCGAAGCTTAGGTGCCGGCTGTGAAGCTTTGGTTATGCTTGAACCGTACGGTTTATCTTCTCCCGTACTTTTAGATGCTTTCATACGGGCTGGCTCAGATAAGGCGCCTGCAAACTGTCCATATTTGACGGTTGCCTCTCTATAGGACGTCTGTTCAATGACTGTTACAGCGGGTAAACTTAAGGTACGAATATGAACATAGGGCTGTGAGCTGATGTAGCCACGCTAAGAGACATTTGACTCTGTGCTCCGGCACATGGCTCACTCCATTGTCCTGTCCAATATAGCCGCCGCTGCTTGGGTTTACAGTCCAACACAACCCATGCTTTTGTGAAATCTTATTGTTTCTGAGGAAAGGGTCTATCAGACTTTAGTACGGTCACAACCGGGAACAAGTGCTGGGTGCTGCGCTTCGTGCAAGGACACTGATTGTCCATTTTCAGCACTAACAAAAAACGATCGAAAGCTGTTACTTGTGACGCTTCAGGCAGGAAATCACCAACTCTCTGTTTCCTGCGTAGCCCACTCACATTCTCTAATAGCGACCCTGCACGTTCGTTGCTTTCAGCATAAGCTATCATTTCGAGAACCCTTTTTTTTCGGCAGTGATGGCCAGCAATACTGACTTTTATGTAGTCAGCGCTGTTGACTCGGTCCTGATGCCACGCGCCGGCACGCGCCATGAGGAGATCAAATCCCGGGGTGAAGTTTGACCTGCGGCTGTCGAATGCTTCAATTCTGCCGCTTGAGTATCTTGGCAGGTCGCTGAAGACGATTGCAGCAAAAGAGAGGATTCTTCTCTCGGTCAGGAAAAAGTATCTTCTGGTCGCCGCCACTACTTGCGGGCGTCGATTCGAAACAGTGAGGCAGCTGATCAGGATCAGAAGATCGGTGTTTGATCCGGCCACTTCGGTTTCTGTATATCCGGCTTTTTGGTCATTCAGGCCGGCATTCAATGACCAGGACGGAACCCGCAATCTGACCGCATGTACGCATAGCTAGTTCACGTTGCTGTGTGTCAGGCTGTCGTCGGTGCCTGTTGAGCGTCACTTGTGTCCTATCTTGGCTGCAAGGCTGTGCGACTAGATGCTGACAAGACGGTACCCGACCTAAAGAATCGACACCCGGTTGCAAACGAGTGAGCGGCTGCGAGGTTGCAAAGGAGCTTTCTCAGGTAGGGGCGCGCTGTTGACAGTCTGCCTCTCTCTTCAGCCTTCTGCCCTTGAGTTTGCTGACTCGTGTAGAAGGATTAACAGGTCAGACAACTTGATCGGAATCGAGGACCCCTCCAAACGGGACATGTTTCGATCACACTAAGACACATTGCGTTGCTGGACCCTCATCAGATGAAGGACACATTGACGGTGCACCCTTCAATGCTGTTTGTTTTGACGGACCGGCTTTCGCTGGGCACTCTTTGAAGCGTCTGGCCAGGACCGACTATCTCGCAGTACGTGGCAATGAGAAAGCAGTTCCCGGTTCCAACATGGCATGGAAATGTGGAATCACAGCGCCGCCGGGTGTTTGATCGCCAGAATAGTGCGTCACATCGAAAGCTAGGCGTTTTCCAGTCAGACTCCGTGTGGTACGCATTACCGCACGCTTCCGCTTCTGCTTAAGAGCAGAGATCCTATATGTCTAAGAACCATAGGCTTTTTGCCATAGACCAAAGCTATAGTAGCCGTTCCTTGGAGCATCGTGCGCGCGCTCTTTGAGCGTTGCAAACGGGTATAAGTCACTCAAAGTCTCTCAAAGTCACGACCTGTTTTCGTCTCAGCCTGGAGCTGGCGGCTGCTGCGTAAACCGAACGAGCCCCGCACCAAGCTTTCAAAGCCGGCTGCTGATAACTTAGCTACAGCGCACTCGTCCATCTCACAAACGTGATTGCGTGTCCTTTAATGATGAATGTCAACACTCGTGTTTGGCGCGTGTGGCTCGAGGCAATGAGGACACAAAGCAGATGACGTGCGTGTGACGACATCGCAGTCTGAGGTGGTTGACCTCCGAGCCAGCGTCTCCCTGTTTGGTTCTCGCCGCGTAGCCGACCGGTGCATCTTTTATGTAAGTGCAGCTTGGATTTTGGCTCAACTGCCCACAATCCGCAAAACTTCGGATGATGCGGTGTCAACGTAACAAGCTTAGGGCATTTATAACGGACGAGGATGTCACGGTGGGCTCGTTCCGGGTACGTCTTTCAATCTTGGCGTTCTGTGGTTGTGTTGTCTGACTTGGCCGAAGGTTTGTGGGGCAAACAAAGCTAACTTGAAAGCGACCGGTGAGCTCACCCGGTCGCAATCACGCTCTGCTTCTGCTTGCAGAGGTGCCGGCGCGGGTGGTCGGTCGATCTGTTCCTACTCGAAAGCCGGCAGCAAAAGATCCTGAGACGAAGCCACTGCAAGTCGGCTGCACACGCAATCTGAACGCAAGCATGAGTTTTCATCAGCTCTTCGAGACGATCCTCGTATGTGGTCGATGCTCTCCCAGTTCTGTCTCTTGAGAATCTATATGTACATCGTAGATCTAAGTCAACCTGTTCCCGGCTCCACGTGGCCACTCTGATTTCCTTATTCAACCCCGATATCACGGTCATGTTATGTAGACCTGCAAAGTTATCAGTAGGACTCGGATGACAGCGTTCCGTGATACTTACACAAGTTTCACTGGCTTCCTCGATCGTGGGCGGCAATGACGATCAATATCGGTCGTGGCCAGCAAGTCACGCCCGATCCAGCCGATCCGTCAGAGGCAAACGCTATTAAAACTTGCTTCCATTTTCTCCATTAGCATCGGAAGGTATTCCACAGGAGAATTGGCTGCTAACCAGGCGGACGACCAGACTTGACTCTTAGGTTGATGAACATCAAATAACAGCGATTTGACATTGTTTCGAGCCTGGTTACCGCCCAAGTCTGGTTATGGACATCGAACCACTTTCTAACCAACCCGGAGTAAGCCCAGACATCCTTGGTTAAGGGTCAAAACTTCGTGAGCTCGGCGAGGTGTCCGTCCGTTGCTTATAAGCACGTTGCACTGTGCATAACCAAGTCAGCCACGAAGCCGTCGCTTCTGATTGAAGCGTTTGGTTTGAGAGTCCTCTTCGCTGATATCAGATTGGAGATGCTGTTGTGTGGGGAGAACATTAGGCTCACCGTTGTGCTTCCCTGCTAGTTTGTGACTTCCTTGATCGAAAGCAGGCCGGTCTGAGAGTTCTGCCTTTATTTTGGAACTATAGTGTGACCGTGAGTGTGACCTGCGAGAGCTGCGGGTGTTCATCTTCTAACAAGTCCGAGCTGTCGTCATTGGTTCCGCGGCCGAGCCCTTTTAAACGGCAGAGTCACTTTTTGATTTGCTCTTGCTTCAAGAACTTTGACAGGAAGGTAACGTTTTCTTACCAGCGGGCACCGTTAATCTTCAAAAAAGCAAACCGACGCCTCTTTCCAATATTCCTTACTTCATCCCGTGTGTTTGATGAGGTACGCCTCCTCAAGAGACAAGCTCGACAGCGGCAATGATGACATGCCACGGTGCGTGATTCTTTGAGTCAAGGATCAGTGTCACTTCTGATGCCGCGTGCTTCTATATGTCTAGCGCCATTTTCTGCAGACCGATCGCGTCGGTTGCTGCGCGCGTCCTTACAGCTTGTCACTGACTTCTGGGCACGGTCGTACTGTTACTTCTTGCGCTCGTTCAAGTATCTGCTCCTTCCGACTTTAGTCCGAGCTAGACTTTTTCAGCCGCGCCACAAACGATAAGAGGAAGGATACCGGATTATCCGCCCCTGCCAGTGCTGCTCACCGGTATTCCGAATTCACGGTCATAATAGCAAGAATTCAAAGATTCAGCGGGGACGAAGGGACGAAATCTGTGAATCTGCTTCAAAGATAAAACCGCTCTTAGCTCTATGCCTCCTCAACCATTTGGTAGCCAACCCGCCTTTGATCAACAAGCCGAGCAAAAGGTCGGCGACCTTATCCAGGTTCCCGCGAGGTTTGGTCTGACGTCTTGTGCGGCCCGCAGAAAACCCGCACGATCTACGTAAGACATGTGCAGTTTGCTTTTGGTAACATAGTCGCGCGCGCGGGTAATCGGCCATTACATCTTCAAATACTCCAGTCTCACCAGTGCGTAGGTATTCTATGGCGTTGACAAATGGACGTTACGTGTATCCCCTTCCCGAGATTCCCGGCAATGACAATGTTCATGGCCTGCTGGTCATTGGAATTCCGCCGGGAATGTTTAGAGGCCGGCGCTCGAATCAGCTTTTGCGGGAACCGGTTGCTCTTCTCTGCGAACCGGCCTCAGACCGGGGCTTCCCGTTCGTCCGCCACTTTTCGATCCGGAGCGTAATGCTCCTGTTTGGCCCCAATTCGGTTCCGGTCTAAAGCCAGGATGCATGCAATGGGTACAACGAACATGGTCAAGAGGAATCAGCAAACGCAGGGTAATCAGCCCAGCGATGACCGACTTGTGATCCTTATCGAACTAGATGTTCTGATGGTGAATTCTCTCGTCCGGCCGTTGATCCTTTTAATTGCATCCGGCCGACCAACTTTTGGAGAGCTTACGTTGATGAGCGCTCCCTTTGGTACCTGTTACCCCCCTTCTGGCAGGGTCCTTAGTGGCAGCTGTTTAGAAGCCCCCGGTTCGATTGTCAAGCCGTTTCCCAAAGAACGATCAATTTCCGGAGGACTCCCATCATTAATCTATGCATGAAACGAGGAATCAGTGGGCCCATGTTCCTTGAGGTGGTCACTGGGACGACTGACCAGTGCAACGGCTGTGCGACTTTGACTTTCATATTCGGAATCTTCGTTACGTCTTGTTTGCATGGATGGTCATTTCAGCGAACCTCGCACCTTACTAAAGGTGGCTATGCGGAAGGCGTTCTGCATGGCTTGTCCCATATGCATGGCAAGTCACTCTGCGGGGTTGTCATTGTTCTTTACCAATGCCAAAAGGATTAAAGTACTGCCTTAGTCTTGAAGCCATCTTCCAGAATGTAAACCTTACGTCGACAAATGAAGCCATTCAGT
>DF237396.1:22124-77514 GCA_000708835.1 Klebsormidium nitens | reverse complement strand
TAATAACGGACGATGCGCGGCCGCGAGTTCAGCGCGCAGCCGGGAGTCGGTGCGCAGTCGTGCCGTTACACGACGGGTCTCAACCGTTGGATCTGAGAGGAACGGTAGACAGTCGGCTATGCGGTCCCAGATGCACGCCACGCGCCGGGATCGGTCGGGATGAACCGCTTGCATGCTGCGAGGAGGACGTCCAGAAGCGGCCAGCGCGCCGCCCACCGTTCGTCCGGATTCAATCTGAGCACTGTGAAGAGCGCCTCCAAAAGCAAGCGCAGCTCGAACGACCCGAGTGCGCCGACCGCCCCGCCTCCCGCAAAGCGCGACAGCCGCGGCACGGCTTCCGCAAGCTCCCGGCAGAAGGCCTCATTCCCGCCGGGGTTCGCAGGGTCAAAGGGCTCCGCAAGAGCCACGAGCATTTCGAGGGCCGGCCAGACAGGGCCCTCGGTCGTGCCAGAGACGAGCCCTGGTTTTCGTTCCTTTGACATATCCTCTCCCTCGAGAATGTCAACGAGCAGCGAGACGAGTCCCCGCGCGGCTAGCCTCTGCGCGTCTTGCACGTGCAACCCGCCTTTCTGCATCTCCTCGTGCAGATCTCGAAGCTGGAAGCCCCACGTATCCCCATCCTCCTTGGCCGTCCGCAACTTGTCAAAAAGCGCCTCTGCTCTAGTTACTGAAGTGCGAGCCCTTTCGTCCCGTTCCCAGCTATCCTTTCCGGCGGCGACTCGTGCCATCTCCACCCACGCTCGGTCCACGGTCTGCACGACCTGCCGCCCGAACGCCTCATAGCTTTTCCCCAGTGCGCACACCCTTTCCGCCGTCAGTAGCATTGCCGCCCGCCGTGCCGACGTAAAGAGCGCCCGGTTTACTTCCTTTGTGCCCTCCACAACATCCACGAAGCGCAGCACGTAAACTGCCGCGGCACCAAACCGGGCCCCCTCCCCGCGCGAGAGCAGCGGCCCCCTAAAGGCGTCCAGAAAGCCCAGGAACCGGTCTAGCCAGTTGCGCACAAGGTCTAGATCTTTCAGGCGGATGTCTCGAGGACCCTGGGGGTTGGTATCCTGGAGGCAGACGAGCGTCGATGCCTGGTAACTGGCTAGGTTCGTGACAGATGTCACCTCAAGAGTGGCCGCCCAGGCCAGAAACGGCCGAGGGGCGAATGGGAAAGCGCGCAGCAAGTCGTATATCAGGCGGGAGTCTAGGGCGTCCGCTGCGAAACGTGGGCTGTGCCGGATCAAGTTGTTGAGAAGCTGGTTGTATAGGGAGGCAGCGTTAACGTAGCTAGGGTCCCAGGCGGCACGCCTGCGCGAGGCGGTTTCGAGTTCCGGGAGGAGGAAGCGCTGGCAGAGGAGGAGAGCTGGCGCGGCTGGGACGTCGGCGAACTGCAAACCCGGGGGAGAAGGAACGTTCATGGAGAAGCAGTGAAAATAAGAAAAGGAAGCGTGAAGAGAAGGAAGAAGCGAAGATGAACGAGGGATAAGAGAAGATTTATGTGGACCGACAGACATCTGTCCTTGAGAGATACTCCGAGGTCTTTGAAGTAGGGGAAGTACTGTATTCAGTCAAACAAGCTGCAAAATGGCTTCAGGCCTCCGCAATGGGGACAACAGAGTGGACAATCTTCAAAGGGCGCACTGGAGCAACCGTTGACAGCAACTTAAAGACGCATGACCTCTCATGTCGCCACAGTACTGTGAGTAGCTCAGATCTGGTATCTTTCAAAAGGGCGTGGATGTCTAAAGGACCCACATAAGCATGCCGCCATCCTCCACGCTTTCAGGAGTCCGTATCGCCAATGCTGAAAGATTCCATGTGTGCACAAAAACATGGCAAATGGGACACCTGCTTTTCTGTCGCCTCAGTGTTCTGAGTTCCGGTACGACCAGGCTCTCACCTCTTTCGCAAACGAGGGGATGGAGCTAAGTTTGAGCAGCACCCCCAGCATGACGTGGTATGCGTCATCAGGAGTGCTTTCCTTGGGGATGATTAGAGACACCAAAGCTGCCACCGCCTCCTTGTTTTCCATCAACGCCAGCACCTGCACTTAAAGGAAGCGAGCAATCTACAAGCAGCTCTTGGCAATCCCCCCCCCCTCCCTCTCCAGAGGGAACTAGAGAGTACTCCATCCGAGACCATGTAGACACACGAAGACTCTCTTTTGATGAGCTTCACTTTTTGGAGAACCATTACATCATAAGAGCTTTTGGCGCCAGATTGGGGGCCCTCCCTGCTTTGATAAAAAGTCCGTATGGATTATTGCAGAGGAGGTGACCTGAGATTGGCACATAGATGAAAATGCGTGCTACCATTGTCTGGCAAAAACAAGCCCATGTGTTTTTCAACTGCAGTATCTCAATAAGGCTCACAGTGCTTCAGGCCTTATAAACAGGTCCAGCAGGGGTCAACTGTGAACACCTGTTTTGAAGGGAATCACTAGAGTGCAAAACACAAATCTTGAGGACCGACCTGTTGATGCAATATTGAAGTCAGGATGCCGCATGTCCTCACTGCTTCCATGACAACAAAAGTGCTGCCCCAAAAGAATGCTCGCACTCTGCCAGGCCGGCTAGTATCTGAAGTCTCAGATGAACGAACATCCAGCCAGCTATCGTACTACCATCAAATGCCGCTTTGTCTGAACAGATTAAGCTGCCTGGACGTTTTCCAAATCAGCAGCCGTCCACAGCTGAAACTTCAACCGTAAAACAAACTTGTCTGCATAGAGGTAGCAAACGCTCTGCGCTAGGGGAAAAGCAGCGTGGGGGCAGAGCAGATGCAAATCAGGATGTATGTCAAGTGCAGCTGAAGACTTACCCTTCTGAACATCTTGTTTGGCTTCAAACGCATTGCTGTTTCCTCCTGGGTGGAAATTGCAAAGCCCGGACTTCCCACTCCCATGATCACCTCCTTTAGGTCTGGCAACATCTCCAGTGCCTGGCCCTTCCTGCTGAGTTCTACAAACTGGGACGCGAATTCTGCTGCCTACAGTAGACGCAAACCATTGATCAGGGTCTAACTGGAGTGGTGTGAGTAAAGTGTTATCGCCAAGACAGCTTTGTATGGACTCTGCTTTCGCCTACTCGGAAGCACCCTACTTCAGCAGGCTTGACTGAGCAATTCGTCGTCGCAGAGCGAATAGATTCTGCCAGAAACTTTCCATTCTGATAACCTCTCTGCTTGCTTCGGAATGCAAGTAACTCAGAAGCACAAGAGTCTGCCATAATCATCAGGGTTAGCCAGCAAGAACTCTGCGATAGCATGCCACCCAGAGCATTTATTCTGATGGTATCACAAGCACCTACTCAGAAAGCCCTTGTCTGATTTGATCCTAAGCAAAGTCATATTCACAGCTGCTACTCATGAATTAAACAAACAGCGGCGTCCCCCCCGGCGTCCAGGCTCACCTTTGAAGCCATGATTGCAAGGGGACTGTGTTCTCAACTGTAAAGCGTCCGTATTTCAACTCAGGCGCCTGCCCCGACCTGTCTCCTCTGCAACCCTTTCAACCGGCACTGCTCTTCAATGCACACAGCGGCACCAAGAGACCACCTTCGGGCAGAGTATTCTCGGGGTATTCTCCTCCCGAGCCCCCTGCCAGTGCTAGCTGCGGCCTGCATCAGCTGCATATCCCCACATTGCCACATCTGGCAAATGATCTTCCATATCCCTGTGCTGCTGCTAGCTGACATGCATAGAATAAGTGAGCTAGAACAGGTTGAACTTGGTGCGCCAAAAACGATAAGAACTGCTGCGGTGCGATCACTCGTCCAAAATCGACGGCGGAGAAGTCGTATGAAGATTATCTGTACACGCTAACCGTCGAAATCCAGGATGATCCCCAAGCTTTAGCGCACCAGACAACCGTGGCCGTGGCGCAGCTTCAGTGAACAGCACGGAGTGCCAGGGCAGAATTGTGCTGATCAGTTTGTGGTGGCCGGATCATGTGTCGACCTGCTATAACTAGTATATTAGGCGATCCATTCATAGCAATACAACTTCAGATATACATTGAGATTAGCCATCTAGATAAAAAGTTGATAGATAAATAATCTTATGTATGTAGTGACGCTGTTATATTGCTAGGGATTGAACGCTTGATCGCTAGGTGAGGACCTGTAGATAAATCCATCCAATCACCTGTACACTATTTCTTTGCCCTCTGGGCTATACCGAAAGAAACCATCCTGCAAGGCTGTGGCTGATAAGAGATCCTTTTCCAACGCCGAGCGTATGCATGCCTGGTGGCAGAGTCCAGAGCAGTTTGCATGTAATCCTGTTGACAGATTGATCTGTCGTGTGGGCGTGCCTGGTTTCAGACAGCAGCCACGGGCTTGGTGGTGGTGGTGCGCCTAGTATGGGAGGTTCCCTTTTAGAAGCAAGTTGCCAATAGCAACCATTTGGAGCTGCAGCTTGGCATATGTTCCAAGAACCTCAGAACTATAGGAGTTGATCTGCTATGGCATCAAAGGTGAGCTCTTGTGACCAAGTCGTCCAGCAACAAATAGAATGATTCCGATCGCTTGAAGCTATCAATCCGGAGTTTCAGAGCAGTCCTTTGCTTTTCTTATGTTACATTGTTCGTCGTCATTGTAAGTGTGAAGATGATTCCAAAGTGGTTATAAATTGGACGCCAGAACCACTTTCCGAGCTATCTCGTTCTGGGGCACTGAGGGCGGTGCATCTGAGAGACCCTTCAAGAACTTGGACGAATTCAACGTAACTTGTCATGGCAAGAAGGAGGTGGGAACAGCACCATTGCAAAGTGTGGCTGCCTGGCTTAGAGAATCTAGGGGGCAACTTGGGAGAGATCTCAAGTGCAATTCGTGACGCTGAGTAGCTGGAAAGGCCGGCTTCGGTGTAGCAATGTCATTCCACCAGGGCTATGGGCTCAGCACTCTAGGCATTGTTTGCAGGCGGCCGACTTTGTGGCCCGCTTTGTAAGGCTCAGCACGGAGGGCAGGGCGCATGAGATTCTGCAGGAGCTGAAGGACATGGTTATGGGGATAGGGCGCGTTGGCTTCGAAGTCAGCCCCCAGGAAGAAACAGCGCTGCGGTTGAAGCCAAATAAGATGTTCAAGCGGGTGAGGCTTGGTTCGTCGATATTCTTTGTACATCGATTGTTTGTGTTGATCTTATGGATTCTTTGCTCGTCTGCATCCACTCCCTGTTACCAGCTCTGCGTCTGGACAACCCCGAGGATGCATATCGTAAAACTATGACAAGCTGAGATGTGCTATGACAGAAGTTTTACTGAGTGGGTGGAAGGGGGTTTGTCCCAATGTCCGGCAGTGCGTTGGGGTTTGCCGGTTTGGCATGATTCCAAGGGGCTTAGGGGCTGTGCCTTTTCTTTATCTGGTGACAGGAAAAGCTCTCTGAAATTGTGTTCCTGGGAACTTGCCCCGTTCTGGCCTGCCCTGTAGACACCATAAGATGTTGCGCGCCCTTTCTTAAGACAACTTCCAGCTCAAGCAAGTACCAAAATAAGGTTTGTTTCCAGGAATGTTGAGGCATCCTCCGCTTCTTTGCAAGGAGCCTCAATAAGGAAGATGCAGGCAGGAATATTAAGAGCATTCTTTATTCCACGTCCAACTTTTCAGTTCGTCTCAGGCCGTGAAAAAGAAGTCCACATAGAAGCAATGTGCATTGACCGGAAGTTGAGAACTGCTATGGGCGTTTTTTGTCCACTTTGAAGAGCGAAACTGCCTGTGGTCTGCACCTGCTTCTGCCTTCTTCGATTCTCGCATCTTCACTTGTTATCTTCAATCCCTCACGTGCTCCTTGTTTCTCATCCTTTACTAAAGGCTCCCACTTTCTCCGTTCAGGCGCTGGCGTTGATGGAAAACAAGGAGGCTGTGGCTAGCCTGTTGTCTCTCGTCAGCCCCCAGGGAAACACCTGCAAGGAGGAGTATCACCTAATACTGGGGGTGCTGCTGAAGATGAGCTCCATTCCCTCTTTCGCGAAGGAGGTGATGGCTCAAATCCAGGGCCGAAATCTGCCAGTGCATTTGATAGATATTTCCGCTATTCAGATGGCATTAGGAGGCGGGTAGAAAACGTGCGTAGGTGAGTTCCTGCGGGACCCAGTTCAGCCCTTTCCCTGCCGCGCTCGAGAGGTTTCTCCTACTGCAATAGTCTCTCGCACATCCAATCACGCTGAAGAGTGGTGGCCGTTCAAAGCTGTATGGATTTGATGCCGCACAGGCGACTCAACCAACACAAACAATCCTATCTGCGACTCAAATACTCTTCATGAACTCATTCACTTGCCCGCCCACTCCGCTGAGTTCTCCAGCTTTCGTTCCTCAATAATCTCAGCTCTCTTCCACCTTATTTACTCTCACATTCAATTTCAAAGATGGAAATGGCCGACTGTCACGGCTTTTTCCTCCCCTTTTCCTTGTCATTTTGATACTCTCCCCAAGCGTTTGATCGGCCTTCGTAAGTGATTGCTGGCGTTCTCCTCCATTGCAATTACATTCGGCTCCCATGCAGTTTGGCGACGGCCCCGCCGCGTCCCCCTTCCTCCAGTTCCAGCGCTTCCTGCTCCCAAAAGTCCAGGCCGCTCTGCGCCGGCGCGCCTCGTGGCAGCCAATGTTCTTCCACACGGCCTGTCTCTACATTGAGCTGCTCAACAACCTGATGCAGCATAGCCCCCGGTTTGCGACCGAGGCCCTGAACTCCCGCATCGTTCATGAGGTGCTGCGCTCTATACCAATACCCGCGCAGCCATCCCTCTCCTGGGCGAACAATTTCGAGCTCACTTTGCTTACGACCCTAGCCGAACAGCAGGCCAAAATGCTCGTCGTTCTGCAAAAACATAACCCCGCTGGGGAACAGGAGTTCCGGCTAGACGACTTGGGCCTTTTGGGCGACTGGCTGGACCGGTTTCTGGGCTATCTGGACGCCCTTGCCGGGCCGGTTCTTGCGCGCGGGGAAGGAGTCCGGATCGGAGATGCGGCAGGCAATGTGCTACGGGTTGTGGAGTTGGTGGAGGGCCCCGACAGAATGAACCGGGCGCTTTTCACGGAGCCCAGGCGGGAAGCGCTCCTGCGAACGGCAGACCGGTTTTGCGCGCTGGGGGGAACCTAAGAGGCGTTTGGACGGCAGGTAGCGCACACGATCAAGTGCGCGGGAGTTGTTTTGGCAGGGGGCAGAGCCGGGGACTCGGGGAAACTGGGGAAGAAGGAGAGGGGGGTGCGGGTGTCGGTAACGAAAGCGGAGTCGCTCGTCCAACGGATACAGACCGCCCATAAAGAGCGCGTCAGGTGCAAGTTGCTCGGGGAGTTGCAAGCGGAGCTGCGGAAGGACGGGTGGGAAGCGGAAGAGACGCAGCAGCTCGCGGCGAAAGGGTGCTTTCCGGTTCTGATCGACGTCCTCGAGAAACAACACCGGAAAGCGGACCAAAAGACGGGGGCCGTCGCGGGAACTTTCCAGGGCCCCGTCTGGCCCACCCTTTACATCCTTGCTTTCCTCGCGGAGCCTTTCGAAGAGGTCAACAACGACCGAAACAAGGCCTTTTGTCAAGAGTTGGCGGACTCCGCGCCGCGGCTGCTGCAGTTCGCACGGGACGCGGGCGCTTCGATCGGGCTACTCGAGCTGCGCATGCTGTTGGACGTGCTTTTTGCCGCATATCAATTGGACCGGGATGCGAAGTGGGACTCACGGTGGCCGTTGCTAGACGTGCTTCTCGCGGCGAACAAGCGGTTCGTCGCGGGCTCCCCCGGCTCCTATTGCGTCTGGACCCATTTGTACGGCCACCTGGCGCTCATCCCCGAGCCGTCCGAAGAGACACGTGACCTCATCTCACGGGGTCGCGCCACGCCCCTCAGCGGCTCCGTGAAGCGCGCGACGTGGGTCGGGGTCAGGCAAAAGATAATGGAAGACGTCATCAGCGGGGCGGCCACGTGGGGCCCCGGCGCACGGGAGCGGAAGCTCGCACGCGCAGCGCTTGATGTCCTGGGCGAGGCGGGTAACGCAATGCTCGACCGACTCAGCCCGGTCCCATACGCGGCGGCGGCCCTCGAGTTTTTCTGCCGGTTCCGGTGCGTCCTCATAGACGAAGTCCCCCAACAGATCGGCCCCGTGATATCATGTCTTGGAGCGGCATATGCCGACATGGCGGGCCTCGTTCGCACGTGCGAAGGGCGGGCTCCCGATAGAGAAGAGACGCGGCGTTGGAGTATCTTGGGGACAGTTGCGACGAACCTGACGTTCTGTCTGCAGACTGTTTTAAGCTCAGAGCCCCTCGCGGGGGCGTTCCTCGCCGCGCTCGCGTGCAACGGGGGGGTCAGTTTCGCTGCGGGGGTGCTGCGGACGCGGCGGGGGGCGGAGCGCTACGTGTGGGAAAACCTGCCCGAGGAGAAGGGCCGAGCAGAGACGCCGGAGTTGCTCGACGACTTGCGCTGTCTGGCGGTGCGGCTGTGGGAGGCGCTGTCTGTTAAGTACGGCCTCAAGGAGTGCAGCTTCCAGGTAGGCGCAATGACTGGCACAGTTGAATTTGCTGTAGCTCTCTTTTGACCGAAGCCGGCTCCTCGCTTAAAAAGGTGGATGATCAGTCTTTTTAGTCCAAACGACTCGCCGCTTGAAATCTAGGGAGGGAGGGGCGCAAAGACGGCGCAAACAAGACTGACATTCGCCTGCATATCGATTCCGTTTCCTTCTCTCTTGTTTCGCCGTTCACCAATGCTTGATTGACACGTGTCTGAGAAGATGAGCATAGCAGGGAATTGTAGTCCCAAATCTTGTGCCAAGGTTTGGAACTGGAGCGAGGTTGATCTGGTATTCGAAACTGCTCCAATTGCAGATTAGCTGGTGACTGAGCTTAAAGAAAGAACTGAGCCAAATCACCCAAGCAGACCAGGCCGCCTACAACAATTTTGTCCGTTTTTCTTGAACGGAAGCCGACCCTCGACATCCAGTCCCAAGGATGAGTTGGCTGTATGCAAGGTAATCCGGTGAACTGTAAAATTACACGTTCTTGACACGTGTCGTGCTGACGTGCTGCCAGGAGTGCCCACGAGACGTGCTGGAGACGCGAAAGAACATGTTCAAGAAATGCTCGGCATGCGGCCGGGCGCAATACTGCTCGAAAGAGTGTCAGGTGAGGCTCCGTCGACCGCCGCTTCACACAAGCGAAGCAATCTGTCGAAGCCATCGACGAAAGGGAAAAGGAGTGGACACTTACATATGCATAGGAAAGTCGATAGGCGGTGCTGCAACGACAGGATCACCTGTAAGGAAGTTTGCTCGGGGGTCGATTCGACTCTGTCGACAGAACACGTTGGCTGGTTCACGAAGGACTTGTGTCAATCTTGATAGTGTCGGGTGATAATGATTGCCTGCTCCTGGAAGGTCGGCCCAGACCAAGAGTACCGAGCTGCCGGCTGCGCGGTCAATATCACCTTTCTGATGCCGACCCTTGTCTCTCGCAGGCAAGTCACTGGAAGAAAGCGCACAAGCGGACGTGCCGGCAAAAACAAGACGGGACGTGAGACAGCCAATGCTTCAAGCCAGTACCCTCACAGTCGGACTGACAACCACTGTAGCGGGTAGCGGGCATCCGTCCATTGAGGCTCTGCAAGTACCCAATCAATCCGGCGCTTTTGACCTGCTCGCATCGTCCGGCGGCTAGTATCAAGCAACGCAGACGAAAAGCATTCCACTTCGAATAGGTGATCGGACCCTGACATGTTGAATTGGACACTTTGAATGTTTATCGTGACGGTTCTGAAAGAGACTGGCAGAGACATCGGAAACGGAGTGGTGTCGCGTGATTCAGATTCTGTCTCGTTGTGATCGATAAAGATAGCGGCGAATTGCCATTGGCAAACTTCCGGCCAGGCCTTGAAAGATGCTTGTGCCGCGTGAGCTACATAGCTTGGTCAATTTAAGCATATAGGTTCAAGCAATGACCAAGCACCTCCAATCAGCTGCAAGTTATGCGTCCAGCAAAACATTGAGCGCTTATAACGCTGCGCGTCGGCCGCCCAGTCAAGTTGGATACGGGCGGTCATGCCTTGAGCGCCCTAGCAGGCTGGTAGCTAGAGCCAACTGCAATGCCCTCGAATGGGGTAATCCATTTGATCCATCAATCTTGAATGATGGCCGGCCGCGGCCGGCGGTTGATACTCATTTCGAAGAGTGGGAGATAACTTCTAAACATTACAACGATAGATTTTGACAGCACTTACCGTATAATGCTGCAGCTAGTGATCACTCATGAATCGTGCAATGCATGTTCAGCCGCCCGCGGCGGTATGCCGACCGCTGCATGCCTGGCATGATATATTCAGTGACTAGGATGGTCATGTGAGACGGTCACATGTGCATATATGATAAGTTCTCATTATAAGACGGTCAATATAGCGCAGATCACTTACATGCGCGCGCGGTCGGCCGTGCGCAGCCTGCGCTAAGTTCAATCACGATCGATTCTTAATCGCCGGCCTAGTGTGGGATTTTTTTTTCCGGCTGAGATATATATATGTGGTCCCACTAGTCAGGCCACACGTAGCGATCGGACCGTGTGCAACAATTCTAGTATAATCATTACTGGCATTCACAACGTACATTGCATCAGGATAACGTAGTGCAATCAAGCGTTCACTATACAGCTACTACTGTTTGATTGCCGACCGGCACGCAACGTGCGCATCTTTGATTGAATGCAAGCTTTGATGCATGACAGCTCGATCACCATGAGCTTCCCCACGAGTCGGAGGCAGTCCATGGCAGGCTTATGATAGATTGCCCTGAAATGTGTGATGGACGTGTCTGTCTAAAATCGGGCAGCTGCGCTGGGGCGTTAAGCATATGATTGTCTACGGTTACTTCTAGACGGGGCGCTGATGTCCATTTAAGAAGCCCCGATGTGCCAGACCTCTTAGAAACTAGACTAACATAATCTTCAATAGAACTGGAGGAAGCCCATGCAATGTGCCAGCACTTTCCCTTCAATCGTAAGACTTGAGCAATTTACAATACGCAAACGCTGAGAAGCATCTAGAAAAGCATATTAGACTCTGTCTGCTTTCAGACATCCGCGTTGAACGCCACCCTACGACGTTTACCAACGCTAATCAACATGTAGCGCTTACTGTCTGCCCAACCCTTTCCCTAGCAAGAGCGAATACGGACTCCTTCCGTCGATGATACTCCTTCAGCCGCAACTTGTTATACCCCAAGTAATCGAAGTCGATAGGCGAATGCTTTGCCTGCAGGATAACGTTCAGGAGTGCGACTCAAGAACAAATCAACAGGACATGTTTCCCTGTTGCTCACGGTTATCTCCTGTACGCGCATGGAAGGGCGGACAGTCTCAGCTAAACTTAACCAACCACATGCGACCTCGCCAAGCAACGCACCTCCCAGACCCTTGATCATGAAGCATATACAACGAGTTCTGCAAAACCAACTTCTATCGCAAGCCGACCACGCCACTCACTGGGTAAAGTACGTAACATCGATATGGATTTCGGAGGGCGAGTGACTAAGCAGACTTTTAGTGTGCCAGGTGCAAAAGCGAATGAAGCGCTAAGGTACAGTGCAGGTTACTTTTTGTTAGAACTCGAAGCACAAGGGGAAGCTTGCAAAAAGCATGGCACGCTACATAATACACGTAGGAGAAGCACAAGAAAGGAGTCAAGATCCTAAAAGAAGGCGCCAATTCGTGCAGACTTGTGTAGTCGAAACGCTCAGCTGATCACGGAGGAAAGCAAAGAGGAAAGAGTTTTCAATTCAGAATCACAAACATTTGCGAAAATCATAGGAGGTATAATAATGCACGAAAGAATCGAGAATAGTGTGCAAAAAATGCAGCATCTATGATAGTATACGTACCTGGACGAGTGCCCACACTCCCCAGTACAAGTGGCTTGCAAGCGCAAAGCAGTTGGCCTCAACGTAGAAGTTGGCGAGTTCCGATTCCGGCACCGACGCCGGGTCTTCCGGGGCGATGTAGTGCCGGAAGAAGAGGTACTGCGCATCCCGGTCGGGATACCTGCATACGAGAAGGTGGGAGATTGAGCCACGCTCCTAGGGAGCAGACAAGCAAGTACGCGTTAGTTCCGCCGTCCCGGAAACAAATGTAGTACTAAGAAAGTAGCTTCTGCGCATCTCGTTCGGGGTATCTGTGAAGGATACGCCGGAAGATTAGACGCTTTGTTGTCAAGAGGGTGAATTGCGCAGACAATTAGGTGTTTGATCCGACATAACAGAACCAGACGTAGCGCCGAAAGAAGAGGTGGTGCGTAGTAGGACTAACTGCGCACGAGGTAGCGACTGCCTGAGCATACGCTTCGAAATATTGATGAAAATGAAACTAAAGAAACAGAAGTGGAATACATCCCTTTTCGAGTGTAATGCCGGAAGAAAAAACACCACGCATCTCGGTTGGACTATCTGTGCAGGAGAGGGCGTGAGACTAAGCATACGCTCCAATGTTCAAGGATGCAAGTAGACAAGCCGATGCGTGTTAGTTCCGCAGTCTCGGAAACGGATGTAGAGCAGACAAAAGTCCCGCGCACGCGGTCAGGGTATATCCACAGGAGACGGCGGGTAACGAGCACACAGTCTCGTGATCGAAAAGGAGGAGTTAGTCAAACACACGTTGTGGGTGTGAGCCGCTGTTACGGAACGAGTGGTAGTGTCGAGGGAAAAAGTGCGCGTGTTGGGGAAAAGGCGTGCAAAGTGACTGATTCATTGAGTAAAGGGTTGGTCCCAAAAACTGCCACGTGGCTTGACAAGTCCCGTCCAAGACTCACAGCGAATAGTCGCAGTCAAAGCCCGCGTACTCGTTGAAGTGGTTCCCCAGGTCGAAGCCCCGGTTGTTGTACATTCCGTACTCAAAGTCGATCAGAATGAGCTCCCCTGGAAACCAAAGATAGCATGTGCGTCAGGAGATTCAAACAACGTGACCCTACCGCCAATCCGAAGTTATACGATAGAATTCTGGACCCTACTCCTTTCCGCTCTCGTAAATCTGGTTCTTTCGATCTCTTTTCTCACTTGTCCGACCTACCAAAACGTCCGCAAGCTTGATAAGATACTGACCGCCGGGGATTTCTGTAGTGGGCTCAGATACCGTAAAAGAGCAGGCCGCGACTAGCAAATTCTAAAAGTACGCAACAAAATCATCAGGAAAGAGAAGTGTTCAGCCAAGACATGACATTACCGAAGCTAAGAGCAAGCGGGGTGTCTGCCAGAAGACTCTTCGGCTCTTCACTCAATCTGTGTAGAGCCTTACAGTCCACCTGCCGACTCGGACAAAGTGGACGGATCTAGACTCCCGAAGAGATTATCCGGCTGACCTGTCCTAGTGGCGCATAGTTTTAGAGAAGCTTCTCTTCAACCGGTGCCCAGAGCAGAACCATTTCTGGCTACCTTCCAGGGGCATTTTAGATGTGGAAAGGGATTCCCCGCTGACCTCTTTTGTTGTCACCTTAACAAGTTGCCGGATCGTGAAAGGAGCTTCTCCTCAACCGCTGCTCAGCAGCAAACCTTGCGGAAACTTCGGAAGGGAAAAGAGTTCGCTCCGCTGACCTGTTTTGTTGTCGCACATAAAGTTGCCGGACAGCAAGTCGTTGTGGCTGAAGACCACCGGCGAGTCGAGCTCGTCACAGACTCGCTGCGGCAAGGGAGAACTTAGACGAGCGTCAGATGCAATGTGATTTTCAAGGAGATACGATTGAAGAGACGAGCGAACGATGATTGTTTGGGCCTTTACGCGGTCCCTCGTCCAAGTCGAAGCATGGGTGCAGAGAACTGGTTACAGAATCTGCGCAGCGTTCCGAGTGAAGCTCTGGTAGATGGGAGTATTGAGGTTTCGATGGATTGCAAAAAGTCCGGTGCTTTCACCGCATGATTCAACCTAACACACCCCAACGGGTGTCGATCAGAATTTTTACAAGCTAAACCTCTGACGGAAACAGAGACCCACTGTAAGACATTCTCGAGATTTAGAGCAACGACAATCAGAGCCTCAGTGCAAAACCCAACATCAAAGAAAAGCCGCAACGCAGGAAGATGTGCTCCGTTTCGAGTTCGCAGAATTCTCTCTGCAAGCATACGGATTGGGTAACGTACGAGCGCACACTCGTATTTTGATTCCTTGCAGAAGGTCGTAAGCGAACTTTGACCACAGGAAAGGGGCAATTGAAAATCACTCGCTCTTACCTTGAGCTCTTCAATCTGTCCCTTCAACTCTGCAACGCCTGCGGCTTCGAAAGTGGCCTGCTTCTTGGGGTCGTCGAAGGAGAGGGTCGCAGCTGAAAAGAGAAAGATAGAACAAGTTGCCGAGTGTGTCAGGATTTGTTTGAATAACAACGGACTAACGTGTGTTTTGTTCCATTGATCAATATTGGAGTCCCCATCAGGTACGATGCAACTGCAGAAGATGGACTGTGTCCTTTTCGTTACGCCCTTGCCACGCTTCCTACGGAGAGGCGTGCCCAAGGTGAAATGAGTTCCAGGCGCATGCGTGCTTCAAGAACAAGGGAAGAAGTTGATACCGGAATCCCGATGAGTAAGACAAGCCCAATCGAACCGCAGACTGTCAGTCCCTAGATACGCCTCAGAGGCTTCCAAAAGTTTCAGTCGAACTTCTCGTTCAGGACGAACCAAAACAGCGCACGGAGAGCTGCTTAACAAGGTTGAAACAAGAGGCCAGGCCGAAAGTTCTGAGATGCTTTCTTCGCATCAATTGGCACCGCAATGACTGTAGGTCTACTGCGAAGCCCAAAGGGAACATCTTCCTTCAGTTTTGCAGCCAAGCGACGGAAGAAGCACGGCCCCAGAACCGTACCTAGATCCGCCCACTTGAAAAGCAGCGGCCAAAGCGCGCTGGTCCGAGGCCCCGGGATGTCGAGCTTATGGAACTCGTGAAGAAGGCGCGCGATCTTGGTCACCATCTCCGGGCGGGCCATGTCTGCAAAGCAGACGATCATCGCCACTTCTAATTTTGAGAATTGAGACAACAATTTGGGCCACCTCTTGTTTGATGTCAACGAACAGCACGTAGAGCAACTTTCCACACTAATCTTGTCAAAGACTTCAGGAGCATTTCGTGATTCTAAGATGTAGTATGAAGGTATCCGATCAGAGCAAAGGTCCGACAGAGAAGCATCGCTGCCTTCTCTAGCCACCACAGAGGGCGGCCTGTTGACAATCAAAAAGCTCCAGTTAACCTAAAACTTAAGGGCGGCATTGAAACTGTACTCTCACGGAGGTCTAGGATCAGACCCTTGCAAGAGGACTTAGAAGAAGGCATCAACATCGAAAAGATAGGTGTCCACCTTTTGGCTCCAGTGTCCAGGCATCGATGTACGACTCCAACCGCCCATTTGTGAAGGCGCCGTAAAGGCTGGACCCGAATTGCTTGTGGTCGGATAGGTACTTGATGACCTGGCAAGCAAATCAGACGTCTCAACGAGCTAAGGGGCGAATTCCTGAGAGCTAGAAAAGGAATAACAAGGAGCTGCCCCTCCAAAAATGACGTCTTGGCCCCTTTACATGTGGTTTGTTTGCAAAGCCTTGATGCACTTCATAACTAGTATTGACCAGTAAACTTGTGACGCAACAGCCCTGTAAAGACTCTATGTAGAGACAAATAGCCATTTTTGGCAAGCGAACCGTCCAGACATTGTGTATCCTACTCAGGAGAACTTTCGCTTGTAGTCCAGCCACAAATGGCCGTTGGAGTGACCCACAATGTATGGCAGCCTGACTAAGTCTCAAAGGAAGAGGTATAGCACCATGCATTCATTCCTGCAACACGTGCCTTCGTGACCTTAGTGCACTGGCACAACAAACTCGTCAGTGCACCGCCAAGCCTTACTAGGTGCAAGCCGTTTCGCTGCAGACTTTTTGCGGGATGCGAAGAAGAGGAAGCCTGCGCATTCATGACTGTACCTTAAACTCCTGCGCTCGGTCAATGACCAGCTCCGTCGCATCCCCGAAGATGCGACAGGTGGCGCAACGAGGGGCGCCCAGGGGCAGAGCGCCAGTGGCTTCAAGCTTGAGCACTGCAACAAAAGGGGAAACACTTCAATTAATCCTGAGGCGCACTAAAGAAGACCCGACATGAAAGTCTACCGAGGAGTGTACAGCTCACCAGCCAGATCCCCATGTCTATGCGGAAGTCGAAGGGAGCGCAGAATCTAAACATTGTGCAGGAAGGGTTGTGAACGTCCACTGTAAGGTCCAACGGACACACCACCATTTCTCCACACAAAAAGTTTACAGAGTGACCATTGAGTTGCTCACACTGGTTTGTGATCCCGCCGCTGAGTTCTGACACCTTGACCAGGCCTTCGTCGATGTCCGACCATTGGGGAACAAGCTGCTTGGCGACATTTCTGCAAACATCAGATAGTGACCAAAAAGCCCTTCAGACATCATAAATGACGAGGCTTCAAGATCGGATTCTTAAAAGCAATCACCAATTGCCTGTGAGAATATGACTCTGAACACAATGGGACGCTGCAAAGTTTCAAGCGCTGTTGTACTGATGAGGAGCAAGGCGGCCAGTGTCGAAACAAAGGTATGGCCCTTTCAACATTCAAAGCGAATATGTGAAGGTAGTTGGGGGCTTTGTTGCAGATCCAAACTGATTCCGTGTTTCCACATTGAAAAACCCCTCAGCGCATAACACATCCTGGATATCCTATAGAATGCTGATTTGCATCCTTGATGATAAGTGAGATCTTTGATCCTGATTTACATGCAACCTGAAAATGTTATGTGCTGTTTCTGAGCGAGAGAAACGAAGCCCCGTCTCCAAGACCGACTTGCTGTGAAAGAAAGGTATGAATGGTGACATTATGCTTGACTCACATTACGTTGCCATTCACCTTCTCCCTGTCCGCTTTCAATGTGATGGTAGTTTCTATGAAGGGGACTCCACTGTAGTCGATAGTCATGTTGCAGCAAGTGATCCTTGCTAATTACTAATGGCAACTCTTAACTAAGTCCGCAATTCAGGCAAGCACCGCCACATCAAACACTTCACCTTCTTCAAAAGTGGCCAAGTTATTTCAATGCCATCGTTTAAAAAGACGCCCGCTCCAGGTGTCAGACGACTCCCTGCATGCTGGCAGCTTCAATGCTGCACACGAGGATCTGAGAACTAGCACCCTCAGGGACTTCTTCAATCACCGAAACTTTTAGAAACTCAGTAGCAATCGAAAGTTACCTGCTACCTAGGTACCTAGGTGGTTCCTGAGCAAGATAGGTATGAAGAAAGCAAGCTCCTTTCTGGATACCGTACACTTGTTCCAACTTCATAGACTGAAGACAACTGAAGAAAGAGAAAATGCAGAGACTCAGGAGAGAGAAAGAGAGCAAGACAGAGAGAGACTCAGACTCAGAGAGAGAGAGAGAGAGAGACTTGCCATGCATTAATTCTGTTCAGTCTGTGCGACTCTTCAGCCCTGAAGATCGGATCGATAATTGGCCGTCCATCACGATAGGCTGGGCCACTCGACGGTCGATGGGACACCCTCAACTGCCCCTTCCGCTTTTTGAATTGCGGTCTTCGCCTCGTTGACTCTGAAATGCGGAGTGCTTCATGGCAGTTCATGGCGCTTGTTGTCCCACTTGTCTTGCCTGCGGATCCAGGGGCTATGAGACACGTTCTTGCCTGCTAAAAGAAGGTGCATCTGTGGGGGCCGGGCATCAAAAATTGGGAACATGATGCTTGCTGATTGCCAGTTGGACTTGCGGGGGGCTGACAAAGTAGCGCTATAGATGCAGCATTTGCGGCAGCATTCTGGTAGATTCTCGCAACAGATCACAAGTCTTTTAAGTGTCTCCTTACTTAGCACTACTGCATGGTGCAAATGAAGAGCGGTGTAGCTAGATGCCATCTGGTTCACATGAAAGCATAGCCGCGACTTGGACACCATGGACGTGTCAATGTCTGTGGATGGCCCGGCAAACTTCCTGTCCGGAGCAGACAAGGTCGCTGCTGCTGTGGACAAAGGTCAGCTCCTTGTCAAATTGCAGGCTGTGTGCACTGCGACTGGTCCGAGTCAGAATGGTGTAGATTCTGTGTTGGATCTCAGAAAGACCGTTCCGGCAGACCGAGAAGGCTTGTGATTCTGCCGCTCAATAAGGTCAAGAAAAAGCCATGGCTAGATCCAACAGCACAGTCCATCATCTCAAAAGTCGTGTTTGTGTGGCAAGAAAGAGCAGATCAGGGTGCAGGCTATGATGTGAGAATAGGGCGCTGGCTTGTTTCTCAAGAATTGTAATCTCCAAAGAACTGTGTAAAGACATGGATCATTCACGTACCAAATCGTGCAGGGGGCTACAATTTCCGGAAGCGCAGGAGCCCCACTGACTTCGATCAGAAGGCCTGGGGGCCTATATCCCCAAAACGAGGTAGGCCAACATGTCTTCCATAGCATGCCTGCATTTTTGAGAGGTTCCAACTCCATACAAAGCCAATTTCAAGAGGAGAACATGGAGGGAACAGAAGCAGTTGTCGAGATCGTTGTAACATGAGGTGGCCTCTCCCTTGGATCAAGCTGGAGTTGCAACACTGACTACGCTACAATAACAGCCTTGACAAAGGAAGCAGCAAGAAACTTTTGGATCAAAGTTCAACCGCGTAAACCTGCCCTCTGATCAAACTGCAGAGAAGCGCGAGGGAGGCTTTCCCTCTGGCCCGCTGACTCACGGAACGGGGACTGAGAAGAAACAGCCAAAGTCCCCGCACAAAAGGCGCCCGGAGCAGACCCCCGAGAGAATTGCACTCAGGGGCAGAGAACAGGATTATGAAGAGGTAGACTCAGGGGGTGGTGTACTAAAGGTGGACCAGGCGAGGCAGAAGTCCCCCTCAAGGAGATATGAGCAGCAAGAACCACCGCGTGGGGGCACTGATGCCAAACCTAGGGTGGAGAAAGCGCGTCACGGCACCCCACAACGAGACGACCCAGCACAGAAGTCTCCGTCCCGCCGGTATGAGGACCAAAAGCCCCCCCGGAGCAGTACCCCTGCAAAGGGGGGGGTAGAAAAGGCACGGCAGGGGTCCCCCTGGAGAGAGAGAACAGAAGCGGAGAGGGCAAAGTCCCCTGGAAGGCATGTAGGAGGTCCAAGCGCGTTTATGGCGTCAGAGGACAAGGGGCCGGAGGACGGCGGGGGGAGGGCGATCGTGAAAGACGAGGTGACGGTGCTGAAGCGGCAGCTGAAGGATGAGATGGCGGCGTCGAAGGTGTTGCAAAAGAAGCTGCGCGAGTTTGAGGAGGTGAGATTTCTTGCCAGGGGAACGAGTCTTCAGGCTGGGATTCTGTGTGAGTAATAGAGAAGCTGCAGGCTGCATGAAGATGAGGTGATCAGTAACAGAGGGAGAAACCTCAGCAGGGCAACCAGTCAGAGCTACCCAAAAGCTTCACATATGAAAGCAAAGCTCTTGCAAGTGGCATTTGATGGAGCAAGAGGGCAGTGGCTGCAAGGGAAGGAGAGATCGGCCAGGTCATGTCGTAATGGACCAGAGCCGGATCAAAATCTTGCTGAGGGCAAGATTGGAGAATGCGTTCAAAATCGGCCAACCTTGTTAACGACTTTTACACGTGGAATTGCAGGGCGGTCCCTTGTAGAGCAGGGGTTTTGCACAAAACTACCAGTGCTGCTGAACTCGTCAAGATGCTGCAGAAAACATTATGAAGAATACGCTGCTTCAGTTGATGGTCGGATTGCCTGTGACTGACATTCCTGTGGCCTTTGCAGAACAGTATTGTCGGATAATCATCTCTCTTCGTCGTTTGCAGGAGCGAGCGCACGACTTGAAGGACCTGACGCGTGCGATGGACACTCTCAAAGCCAAAGAGTACGAACTGGAGATGTACGTGAGCAACCACCAGAAGAACAGGGCCTCCCGGCAAGGGCAGGAGCAGGAGGTGGGTGTGGTGTTTTAACCTCATTGTGAAATGACATGTCAATTTTCCTGTGGGTTGAGTTGCATTCGGGGGACAATGCCTAGTTGCCGGTCACTTACTAAGCTTTTTTGATGGTTGGCAAGCCTGCGACAGGTGGAAGGACAGGGCCTTCCGGCAGGGCTGCATCTAGGAGGCAGGCCTGGCGGCTTACTAGGATTGGGTCTATTCTGGATACAAGATGTGAGTTGGATCAATGAGTGGCCTTCCTCAACCGTCCGGGCCCTTAGCCCGGGCCAAAAAGCTAAGTATGGTTTTGGCAGCAATCATGGACAACGGGGAATGCTGAGTTACTGATGTAAGACACAGGGAGACGCTGACACCAGTAAACGAGAAACGGGTAATGTGCTTCACATTACACACTTGACCTTGGACCTCCTCTCCGCGTCCTCAACGTCCACGAATCCTGATGTGGGTATGTTGACCAGATGACCAGGCTTTCAACGAAAACCTAGCGCCGATGACCACAGCAAATCAAGCGGGGACGATCAGGGTTTCACAGCAAACCACGCGCCAAGTCAACCCGAGTGTTGTCGCTTGAAGACAGAGCGCCGGGCATTCTGCACTGTGCAGGTGCGTAGCCGGTCGCAGGAGCTCGAGGGCCAGCTGGCAGCGATTGCCGACGAGTGCGGCGCGCTGCGGGACGTCCTCGAGCGACGGACGCGGGAGATCGACGACCTGAGGCGGCAGCTGAGCGAAAGAACAGCTGAGGCCCAACGGCTGGGTGAGAACCACAGGGTTGAACATGTTACTATTCTGATTGTTGACGACGGCAATGGTCGCAACGCATGGGGTCTGTGGGCCGCCTGCGACGACAAAGAACTTGGATCAGCATAAAAACACCGCTCTAAGACGATTCAAGATTGATGCGTTTGACACAGATGTCTATTGCATCTGTTCGAAAGTGCCATGTTTGTAGTATTTCCGCACTTTGAAACGACCTCTCAGTGCTTCATACAACTCGGCCCGTATTGGAAGTTCTCATATGCATCCCTATCGTGTGCATCCGCGCTTCCTCCCGTTTGTCAGCACAGTGCAAGATATATTTCACGGTGTTGCTCTCAGGTGAGCTCGTAGACAAGCAAGCAGCCGAGCTGGCAAACGAACGGTCCAGGGCAGGCGACCGGTGGCGTGACCTCCACGAGCAAATCTGCAAGGAGATCGGCGTAAGAAATGTGTTCAAATAAGAGTTCTCACGTGCATCCGATGTCCTGTCTCGACCTGGGATTCTTCTGCAGGGCGTGAGAGCCCCGACTTCGCAGTTACTCCATTCCTCTCGGGCATCTCCTTTTGCTGCGACAACTCTAGCACCCGATCCCCTCTAGACTTAGCTGACGCCATTGCAGACTCGTGGAGGGTGGAGATGCTCGTATATGGAGCTGGCAGACACTTGCCTTGACGGCGCATCCAATAACGCCCATTTCTTGCGATGCTAGTATTCTGCAGAAGTTTCTCCTTAGGTCCTAGATCTTACTTCAAGGTGAAAAATAAAAGGATTTCCATTGCTTCATACAACGGGGTGGGCATTGGCTGGTGATAATATCCGGCCGACCCAGAAACAAGGCACTTAGTTGAAGCTCGTTACTTGTGCTTCAGGCCGTTCATCCCGCCAGTGGCGATGCTCCCTCACCGGATGCTTCCGAAGCAGAAGATGCGGAGACGAGCGAGCGGCTCGAGAACGAAACAAAGGCTGCCGTCAGGAAGCTAGGTAAGGTCACAAATGTGGTCATCCTCCTCACATTCTGCATCTAGAAAGCTCGCTCCTCGACTCCGTCAGATGAGAAAGAAGGACAGGGACCTGGTACGAGTGCAGAACTTGGGATTGTCAGGCTTTAGACCGCTGCTTTTGCACTCCTTTGAAGGGTTCGTTGACGTTTGTGAAACGCCTCGTGAATCCATGACGTCCCGCTCCGCAAAATTGTCTGATGAACTATGATATCTGCATCGCCCGTTTTAGAATCCTCCTGCCCTTTTCAGAAAGAGATCTTCTGAATCGGAGTAATCTTGTGGTAGCAACCTTTGAAGTTTAGGTCACCGATATGGAAAGCTCATCGTTGGCAAAACAGGGTACCCTAAAACTTTCACCCTCATGACTCGTTGCACGATCGAAGGCTCAAAAATCCTAAGTCCTTGTGACTCCACAACAGTAGGCTGCTTCAAATGTTTGACCATCCGGCTGTTTCTCTTTCTGACACAGTCTCGGAATATGAGGAGCTCAAGCGGCGCTTCGCCCTCGAGAGCGCGGCCCGCAAGAAGTACTACAACGAAGTGCTCGAAATGAAAGGTGGGCCGCCGTATTTACACTGATTCCCTTCACTGCTTACGTGAGCAACGACCTGTCTTTTCAGAGCACAATCTTTCCTTCATGATGTTGGGCTGTCTTATGGCGCAGTGCGCCCCATCGTACGGTCCAGACAGGTTTTGGCGGCATTAATAAGAGGAACATGTTTATTGGAAAGCGCTGCGCTTTCTAGCTTGATTCGAGAGTCTCAGCCGCTGTTTGCTGCGCTTGCCAATACGTGCTTGGATTAGGCTTGTACATGTGTTTGCATGGAACTTGGAGTCAAACAGAAGCGCACACACTGCAAGCAGAACGGGTCCACTGGTTTGCAGACTCGTGTGGCCTCCGTTGTCCTGAGTACAAATACCGTTGTCTTGAGCACAAATGTCAACAAGCTGCATACCTATGCGACGATGCGATGAGAACGTTTGACTCGAGCGCTGATTCAAAACCGGCTCAACCTCCTACCCTCACGGCTACTCCGCACTTTTAAAACATCTAGTCGGTTCTCCTAAAATATCCCAACTTTTCACGACTTGACCACGTTCGCCTCCCCCCAGGCAACATCCGCGTCTTCTGCCGCTGCCGCCCCCTGGCCCCCTCGGAGATCTCCTCCGGGCAGTCCAACGTCGTCGACTTCGACGTCAAGGGCGAGAACGAGCTGCTGGTCCGCTCGGGGCCCCGCCCCGGGGACAAAAAGGCGTTCAAGTTTGACCGGGTTTTTAACCCGGAGGCGGACCAGGCGGAGGTGTTCGCGGACACGGCCCCCGTGGTCATGTCCGTTCTGGACGGCTTCAACGTGTGCATCTTCGCCTACGGGCAGACCGGCACTGGCAAGACTTTTACCATGGTAAGGAAGTAAATGATATTTTTTGAGGAGTGCCTTTTCCTCTTCAGCTCCCTTCCCTGTTCTTAATCTTCTGCTGCCTCCTTCAGTCGAGCTGTGCGTTCAGAACAGAGGTTCACTCGGAGTGTGCGTTCCCTTTTGACACCTCCGGTGGAAAAGTGCAAAGCTTTTGATGGATTGTTTGCACTTGACTGATGCACTCTAGGAGCGTCCGTTGCGGCGAATTGTTTAGAGGTTGCGGTCTTCACCACGATCGGTGATTCAAAGGTCGGCTGGAGTTGCTCCTTCTTGCTTTCTCCCGTAATTTCGATTCGTTTTCGAGCGGTCGCCTTCGGCGGAATCTTTTGCACTTGGTTATGGCACAAAGGGATAAAGACGCTCGTCTCGAGGAGGGTACTTTGATGGGTGCATCCATTGCTGATTGAAGTGACTGACGCTTCCTTGTGACTTTCTCAAAGGACTCCGCTTGTTCCCCCTTTACCTTCCTCTCCTGAACAAGAGCGACAGTATGTTTGGTAAATGCCATGGCCCTCACGACTTTGATCGGCGGCCCCATTTACACCGCAGGAGGGCACACCCGCCAACCGCGGTGTGAACTACCGCACCATCGACGAGCTCTTCCAGCTGGCGCGCCAGCGGCATGGCGAGGCGCGCTATGACGTCAGCGTGAGCGTGCTGGAGATCTACAACGAACAGATCCGGGACCTGCTGGCCGCGCCGGGGAGCGGGCAGAAAAAGTGAGCGGCCAAAGTCGGGCTTGTGAAAGCCGTTACGCAGAATACAAGCTAAAGGCGGAAGGCTGCTTTCATTTCTGAAATTGCGCCGCAAGCGTAAAACGAGGAGTTCGCACCAGGAACTGAAAATTGGAATATCTTGTTATTCTTACCGGGTAGATGTGTTACTCTGGCAAGAGATCTGAAATAATGCAGTCCGCATGTTAGACGGAAGAGGCAATGCTTCCACGCCTTGTGAAAAGAAGGCGCCCATGGATCTGTGCAGACAGCTCCCAATTGTCTTCCTTGCCGCCCCGCTGGAAACTCTCACACCACCTCCCCAGCCTTTTGAGGACGGCCCACACAGTTTTCATGCGCTACACAACGCTGAGCTGACGTCATCGTCACCCCCGACCAGGCTGGAGGTCCGGCAGGGGCACCAGGGCAACCATGTCTCGGGGCTGATGGAGCACGTCGTGACGTGTGCTGACGTTGCACACGCTGAGCTGACGTCATATCAAATCCCGCTCAGGTTGGAGATCCGGCAGGGGCACCAGGGCAACCACGTCCCGGGGCTGACGGAGCACCCCGTGACGTGTGCTGACGAGGCGTGGGAGCTGCTGCAGAGCGGCAGCCGCAGCCGGAGCGTTGGGGCGACCAACGCCAACGAGCACAGCAGCAGGTCGCACTGGTGAGCGGGGAGTTGGTCGCCCAGAGTGCATGAACGCACTGAGTCTGAGGTCTTTCTCGGGGAAGGTTGCTCCCTTCATCCGTTTCTGCGACGTCCTCCTTCAAAAGAGGGAGCGAAAAGCAAAAGTGGACGAGCTTATGTAAGGCTTACTGAAAGGAAGTAAGGATGGCGGAAGGCGATGCGCAGAGAGGACTCGAGGAGGGTTTTGAGGGTTATAAGAGGCATGCGGCGCCTTTCTAACACTGAAAAATGGCCTTTCCGACGGCAGGCAATGGCTGTTCGCAAAAGGCGGCGTTCCCAGTTGCTCGCAAACCCGTGGCTTATCTTCTCAGATTCGCCAACCGAATCGTAATTTCGAAGCTCACCCTTCGTTGTTCTTCCCCTTTCGCCAGCATGCTTGGATCTCAAGGTCGAGAACAAGGACAGCCGGGAGACCACTCGGTCGCGGCTTTCGCTGGTGAACCTGGCCGGGAGCGAGCGGTCTTGGTTTTTTCATCATCTCGACCATATCGCTAGACCGCACCCCTAAGGTCTCACTCTCTAATTAAGAGGTATTGTTTGGTTGGTGAGAGTTAAGAGGTATTGTTTGGATAGTGAGAGTTAAGAGGTATTGTTCGGTTAGTGACAGTTACGAGGTATTTTTGAGTTAATAGTGAGAGTTAAGAGGTATTGTTTGGTTAGTGAGAGTTCCGAGCACCTGCGTCACGCTCTGGTGGATGTAGTCCTTGTTAACTCATCGCAGTATGTTTGTCATCTCTGTCAAAGGCGGAAACAAGGTAATCGAGGAACCCATCCGTTGCTTCACTATGTCAAATTCGATCACTAGAACGGGGTGTGATGCTTGACTTTCCTGCCCCTTTCACGAAACGCGCAAATCAACCTCATTTTTCTTCTGCCTTTTTTCCTCTTTTGCCAGCATGCTTGGCATCTCAGTCAAGTGCGAGAACAAGGTGACCGGTGAGACCACCCGGTCGCGGCTGTGGCTGGTGGACCTGGCCGGGAGCGAGCGCGTGGGGAAGAGCGAGGCGAGCGGGGACCGGCTCAAGGAGGCGCAGAGCATCAACAAGTCGCTGGCTGCGCTGGGTGACGTCATCGCTGCGCTCACCACCAAGAGCGCGCACGTGCCGTACAGGTGAGGGCTTGGACGTGGCCGATTAGTAGACGCTGCTTGAGAGAGTCCGGACCTTGAGAGCGATGAAAGAGGTAACAAAGACGCAACCCTCTACCGGTGAGTCGAGAGAGCAGGACAGGAAAACAGCGTTCATGGCAGATGCGTTTCACTGAGTGTTCGCTTAAAGTGATTTTTTAGCTCGCTTATCGGGCTTCTGCACCCTACGGCTGGCGCTTTCGTTTCCTCAACTGTTGCACCGCGTACCATTCCGACATGAAAGCACATCTGCAGCAGTACGCGGGATCCACAAAAGCTATGTTGGTACATTACAGAATCAAACTCCATCGTCGGAGTGCCGTTTCCCCAATTCGGGTATTCAATTCTTGGATCGTTTGCCAACAAATATTTTAATTGCGAAGATCTGGACATATTTTGGCGCAACGATGGCGGAGCTTGACGCACCGATTACAAGGCTTGCTAAGCAGCAGCCAGCCGCAACCAGAGCAACCGTTCGGAATCACTGTTCCAACCACTTGCTTTCTTCCGCCTGTGCTCACAGGAACTCCAAGCTGACGTACTTGCTGCAAGACTCGCTGGACAGAGACTCCAAGGCGCTCATTTATTTCCAACTACGAACCAAGCTCTGACGGCAACTTTGACTTGAGTGAGTGTACGGACATGACCAGAACACCACCCTTGGACGCCCCATTTCCGCTCCTCAAGAATTTATTATCCTCCCCCCCACTCCAGGAACTCCAAGCTGACGCACTTGCTGCAAGACTCGTTGGGCGGAGACTCCAAGGCGCTCATGTTTGTCCAGATCAGCCCCGCCGAATCGGACGCCGGGGAGTCCCTCTGCAGCTTACAGTTCGCCAGCCGCGTGCGGGGGATCGAGCTGGGCCCCGCCAAGCGGCAGGTCGACGGCAACGAGCTCTTCAAGTACAAGCAGCTGGTAAGTGCGCCCGCTCTAACAGGGCCTTTCGTGGTTGCCAGCGCGCGAGGATGCGCGCTTCTGATTTATGATAGGTTTGTTTTGATAGTTTAAAGTGGGAAAGGGATTGGTTGTAAAACGCCAAGCAAGCTGGTGGGTGCGCGGCATGAATAGGGCGTTTCGTTTGGCCAGAGCGCGGGATTCTACAGTATAAGTCTTTAGGGTGCATAGTAGGTCGTTCTGGTATTGTGAAATTGAACAGCACTGGTTTGGTAGCATGGTGACCTGCGCGTTCATCTCTCGAAAGGGCTCATGATAGTTTCATTTTGGTGGTACGAAGTAAGGACATCAGTGCTTGAAACTTAATCCAACACAGTTGAAGGCTTTCAACTACTTCCACAGCACACTTGGCAGGCCGTGCGTTCAATGAGTCAGTCGAAGCAAGTCAGAGGTTTTTTGGTTGATAAGTTTTCTCCCCAGCATTTCTTGTTGTGGCTTTCCGTGCACGGCATCCGAGCATTGACTTTGGTCGAAGAGCGTTCCTCCACAACCTAGTTGTCTCAGCCGGTCCGTACCGCCCCTCGCAGGTTGCCTCCGCCAAGCAGGAAGCCAAGGCGCGGGAGGAGGCCCTGAAGCAGCTGCAAGAGGGCGTGCGCGCGGTCGAGGGGCGGCTGCAGATCAAGGACAAACTGTGCGCCACGCTCAGCGAGAAGGTGAGACTTAGGACAGGTTTGAAAATGGGTTCTAACCTGGTAAGTAGAGAGTGGTTCGTTAAATAGGTTTCGTTTATGGTCCTAGACTGCGGGCACGGAGGAGCCGAAGAAACGGGGGAGATAACCAATCTGCATGTCCAACATGTCTGTTTTCTTCCCGGGCTCAAAAAGCAGTCACTGTTTTTGAAGGACGTCGTCGTAAGGAGTGGGCAATTGAAACAGCTCTGTACGTGCCCTCATGTCGCCGAATGTCGGATGTGGCACAAAGCCTCCTTTAAAGAGGGCGTCGTACCCCGGCGGCCCAAAACGTCAGCACCGGTCACGCCTAAGCAGAAAATCAGGCACGGGGAATGCTGCTGCCACTTTGATTTCTAGCGACAAAGCGCCGCGAGCGCCAATCTGTGCAGTCGCCATATGACGTCATGCGGATGCATCCGCAGACGCCCTCTTTAAGGATTGACGTTCTCGCAGCCACGACAGAGCAAAGGTTTCCTTTCTCGTGTCAACCCCCTTGTACCTAATGTTTGAAATCATTCGAACGGATTGAAACGGCAGGCCTGGTCGAATAGCCCTGACAACACATGCTCGAGCTTGATCCAACGACTAAACACCTCTCTATTCGCTGGAAAGTAGCCCACGCCCACAGAGAGCAAGTCTCTTCTAAGCGAATATCCAACTTTCCTTGACAGGTGCGCATCAAGGAGACCAGGGAAGCAGAGCTGGAGGCGCAGCTTCTGGCCGAACGGCGGGCCCTGTTGGAGGCCCGCGCCGCCGTCGAAGCTGCGCAAAACGAGCTGCACATGCTGCGCCTGGCCGGCAACAGGGCCCCCGCCAACCCGCGTTTAGAAACGGGCTCGCGAGACACCGGCGGTGGCCTCGACCGGGGACCATATTCTCAAGCCACGTACCACGAGAGGCAGGAAGGTGGGCGGGGCAACAGCAGTAGCGCGCTTCATGGGGGTGGCGATTACAGGGCTTCAGAATCGGACCGTCGTCATGAAACGGGTCACCAGTCCGGGGCGGAGAGGCCGTACCAGGAGCCGCATTCTACGTCGGATCGCGTGACTGCGGCGATGGCGGCGGCGCAAGCGGCGATCGCGGAACGGAAGGCGCTGATCGAAAGCGCGCGCCAGGAGACCTCGCCGCTCGGGAAGCAAAACCCTAAACCCTCCGCCGGCGACTTGCCGACGTCAGCCGCTAAGCCCCCCGGTCTGCCAAGGCCGGACTTCCACCGGGAGAATGCTCATTCCGGGTTAAGAGAAACTGGGTTTAGGGAAGCCGGGTTAAGGGAAACCGCCGGGATGACGATTGGCACGTCAGGCGGGGCTGAGGCGTTTGGAATCACCGGCAGAGGGGCTATTCACACCGGGTCTGATTCGACCACGGTCGACGCGAGCGTGAGTCTCGGCGACTGGGGCAGGGGCGATTCGCGAGGGGGAATGGGAGCCAGTGTGAATAGCCGTCCGTATAATCAGCAGCCCGGAGACCGGCGGCTTCCCCCCTGGTCAGAGACCGCAGAAGCGCACCAGGGGGGTCAGAATGACCCGGGAAGGCCCCCCCCGACCGTGAACAGGGCCCCGAGAGTCGTTGCGTCGAGGTTTAACGTCGCGGTAACGGGACCGACTATCGGGACCCCGCTTCGAGTGCGGCCAACCAGCGCACGGCCGCCAGTTAGTGCGCCAAATTTACAGCCTGGTTTGATGCAAAACCCCGGGTTTGGGGCGGCGGGCTTCGAGGAAGAACGGCGTGGGAGCGTGTATCGAACAGCCCCCACTTCAGCAAACCCCGGCCCCGTAAGCGGTGCGTTTTTGGAGGAGAGAAGGGGAAGCGTGTACAGGGCCTTGGGCGGAGATCCCAACCAGCCGTACGGCAACCAGTCAGAGGATTCGGGCGACGATAGAAGCGGGAGCAGGGGCTCGACGGTCGCTGCGAAGCAGGGGGACGCGTATGACGCTTCCAGGGCGCCTTTGGCCGGCCTGAAACCGAACCGGATTGATGCCGGACCGGGTTCAGCGCCGTTGGCAGGAGATGCTAAGGTGAAAGGTGCGAGGCCCGCGTTCTCGAAAGGCCAGTCCGGCGGAATGGCGGCGGGGGCGCAGAGAGTGCGGAATGGAGGGCAGGTTCGCAAGCAGTTCATAGCGACGCAGGCGGCTGCAATTGCGGCGCAGACGAACAAGCCGGTGGAGCTAGTTCTGAGGGAGAAGATGTGGCAATAAGAAAGAAGGGAGCACGAGCGGCACTTTGACTCGATCTGATACTTAATGCCCTTGTTGGCAAGGATACGTCAAATTTTTGCAGGGCTCAAAGAACCTGACTCTGACGATTGCCCAATTCAGAAGGGTACCTACCTATTTGTTTATACAAGCCGCTTAAAATACATCGGAAACCGGCCATCATGGACCTAGACCACTGCCCTAGACGCGGCTCACAACGATTGTTGCATGGATCCGAGATCAAACTGACATGAGCCGTTACCCAGAGCGACCGTACCTTTACATGCATGCGTGCAGATGTGATCATGACGCAATTGCCAGGCCAGCCTGTACAGAGGGCATGAAATGAACTTACCGTCTAATGCTGAGTATGGTACATGTGTGCTAGTTCATTGTTCCATATATAAACCGTCGCGTACTGACTGATGGACACTTCTCTTAAAGCCCGTGCGTATTGCAAAGGCATGGGGCGGAGTGCGGGTACATAGCAGTGTTAGTGCTGACGGTTCGCAAGAACATGTTTCTACAACAACTCCTCGACAACCTGAGAACCTACGGACCAAGAAACCAATCTCTTATTGCATCTGCACTGATCGTGTCATGGTGCGGCGGCGGGCCAGCGCGGCACATATGTGACCGTCATCATGGGCAAGTCGAAGAGATCCTCACTGAGCCGCTCCACTAGTCGATGGCCGGGGCCGCCCGGTACAGTAGTGTCGTCGGTGCTCAACTAGCTCTAGCATGAGTTACTTGCATTGCACGGTCAAGCCAGAGTGTCGGACGCGGTACACCAATGATGCCATCATGGCCGCCAATTTTTACATTGCAAGCTGCAAGCGACCATGCGCGCGGCCGGTAGCATTCTCTCAGGCGCGTGAAAGGCCTTGCAGCGGCCAACCGCGTACTGAAGCTGCAACTATATTGAATACAATTGAACACAAACTGCTAGATATATGAGTTTCGCTGATTCAAAACTCAGCATTCTAGTTACGGCACTGTCTCATTCTGGCTACATTTTGAAAAGGTAGCCAGAATGAGACAGTGCAGTGCCGTAACTAGTTTGGGCTGAGCCAAAAGCGGACTCTTTTCGCACACAAGGTTGATCGACGATCTACATCATTGAGTCCGAGCTCCTGAGTCCATCGTACGTAACCATTGGCCATCAAGTATAACTTGCGCGAGCCTGTTAACTTCGTGCTAACCCTCGCACGAAGACGACGTGCAGCGGATGGGATTGTATCGAAACCCAAAACCTCCATTTCGTTCAGCAAAACCGTTTAACGAAACCAACCTAGAAGTCGACTCCAAACCCTAGAACTTAAGCAGCACTTATATGGTGTCTTATATGACCAGTGGGAGGGCAAATAGGAAGGCGACAAGGAGCACTGTTGAAACTCTGAATCGGTCGCCGTCCGAGCTCCATGGAAGTTGAGCGGGCATAGCGCACTTTTCGCCCATGAAAAGGACCTGAGTCGGGAAGACGCCAATCGGCACGTGCTTGGCCGTTCCCCCGGGGATGCCCGAGTCGTTGAACTGGAGGAAAGCAACAAGAACCGGAAGGTTTGACCAATATAAGGTTTCCGTGCCTCGTCCTGCGTGCGCCGTCTTTGTAAGTATACTTCCAACGCTTCTGAACAACTTGATATAAGGAGGCGTAGGTCTCGAGCTCCAGATGATTAGTGTTTTCTTCGTCCAATGTATTTTGTCAACCGTGTATTCAGGTTAACAAGTAAGCCCAGCGAACAAAGATGTTGAGATGAATTCCTCAAAAAGGGACGCCGCCCAACAGCACTGATAGGAGGGACAATAACGAACCAGACTAACCCCGCAAAACGCATACTTTTGCTTACGCTCGCTACTGTAGATAGCTGAAAGCAACCCCTCTTATGGAGATTTCCAATCTGGACACAACATGCTGGGGATAGAAGCTGAGGGGCGGATTCAAGAAAATTTTCAATGGTTCTAGTCTGATTGGTACAGAACAACAAGCTGTAGGTTCCAGAGGTGTAAGCGATGACCGCACCTGGAGTTCAGCGCCAATGTTCCCGCCGTTTCCGAGCAGGTAGTTGTTGTAGTACGAGTAGCCAAAGAGCAGCAACTCGTTGTCTGCAGGGGTCGAAAGCAGAGTCTGTTTCAGTCAGACTTTCTTTCGTGGGAAGGTGGAAGTTTTCGTTGTTTGAAGGACCACTTACGGCGCCTGGTGAACGTCAAAAGCTCCCTCGGTATCGCAGGGTTCGACCGAGAATGCGGGGGATTCTCAATCAGCCAGACCTTTTAAAGAGGGTGTGCCCACACTGAACGCCTTGGCAACGCTTGCTTCTAAACTGGCCGGACATGACACCTGAGCTGAAATGTAATGGTGTGCCTGCAGTTCGCGAATAGGAAGCCTTCAAAACGCATCGGTTGCTCTGAGAAGCTATCGAGCACACGGCGCGGGACTTGCCAGGTAGCGAGAAATCCGGACGCTGTTAGACAGGATTGGTCTTCGATGGCACGGCCGCAGTCTCGAAAATGACGAAAAGTGTAAGAGAACGACGAGGAGCAGTGGATTCCGTTCCGGTGGCACTTCTGAAAACGGACCCAAGCAATACGAGGATCGAAAGAAACGGGTGCTTTCGGAAGGAAGTAATGCGAGACCTTCCCCTGACAAGAAACGTATTCTGCATCATATTATTAATCCCGAAAAGAGAAAATCAAGAGACGGCTTACAAGGGCAAAAAAACAGTCACAATGCGGAACCTCTAAAGCTTCCGCGGCGCACTCACCGGTGTCGGCCAGGTTGTTGACCGAGAAGACGTTCTCCAGGTTGCTTAGGTACGGGAACTGCAGCACGAGCAGCCAGTCGCGCACCGTCTGCGGGCCTGGGTTGGCCAGCATAACCTTCATCACCCAGCCCTGGACAAGTAGACGAACGACACGTGTCAAGCTCTGATTGGGGAGAATTTGTAGGTGTGCAAGATTTGAGGGGTACGTTAAACAAAAGGAGAGGGACCGGATGCAAGGGCGTGCTGCTCTCTGCGTCAAAAACGATTAGACCCACAGGGTGACGTGCAGTAAGGAAACGATACTGGTGTGAACAGGCTCGTGTTCCCCGGACAGAATGTTTAGAACAGGGGGCTTCGTGCACGATAGAAAGGCCGACGCCTTCACAGGAGGACCTTTTGGCCCTCTTTTGCAGAGGCGAATTCCTTCGTCGCGCGTGGCAAACCGCCGCATATCCATCGGCTGAGTTGTCGGGCGGCTTTTCCCACTGCAAGGCAACGACTTTGCTGCGGATTGCCCACAACGGACAGCGTCTGCTTCGCATCACAAAAGGAGTCCTGGTGTCAAGCAACCCCGGCAGACACGAAGCCTGGTGTGAAAAGGCTCACCCCCTTAAACGTCTGATATAGGTCGAGGTGAATACTCGTGGTACAGCCGTCGGAGCATGGAATCTGCCCCGGAAACTGGACCGGTTTCTTGTCGGTCGTCGGGCCGAGATCGATCGCGGCGGCCGCACCGGGAAGCGCCGGCAAAGTCTGGTCACACCCCTGGGCGTATTGGTATTCGGAACACGCACACGCGCAGGCGTTGGGGGTGGTGATCGTCTTGTTCCAGTAACCTAGGAGGGCAAAGGTGGAACGGTCAATTTGGTATTTCAGAAAAGTTTCAGCAACGTGTTGTTATGGCGCAGAGTTCGGTCGTAGTCTTGAGCGTATCGGTATTCGGAACAGGCACACGCGCAGGCGTTGGGGGTGGTGATCGTTTTGTTCCAGTAACCTGGGAGAAAATGGTGGAACGGTCGTTTTGGCGTTGCATGAGAGCTTTAGCAACGATTTGTTATGGCGCGAACCGCAGGCAGAGTTTAGACAAAGCCTTAGGCGTATTGGGTATTCGGAACAGACACACGCACAGGCGTTGGGGTTGTGATGGCTTTGTTTCAGTAGCCTAAGAAAAGACAGGAAACAGGATTCATGTTCACCGACAAACTGGGTTGTCGGCTTGAAAAAGTAAAGTCGCGACGTACTAGGTCCTTCAAAACAAAAGGCTCGGCAAAATAGTTGCTCAAGAAACGTAAGGCTCCGGCGGTGTGAGTAACAGAATCCAAAGGCCTTACATCCCATGGTAACGCTGCAACTGTGGTGCCTGAATTACCAGGAGCTAGGAAGCGGAAGTTGTGATGTTTTTTAAACCAATCAAAACGAACCGTCAATCTTTCACCATCTCAGCAAATCAGCAACTGGAATGTGAACGCTGGAGAGAGCCGGTAATGACAATGAAAGAAATGACGCGACGGTCCCCTGACATTGGAACAAGGGAGACGGGCGAGGTAATGAAAGAAGGAGGAAGGACTAGGGCGGCTCACTGCTCATAGAGACGCTGCATGACGTGGTCGCCAGCGCGTCTGGTGTCAGCACGCACTGAATCGTGTACGTCACTGCGCGGAAACAAAATCCGGTCGGCTGATTGCACAAGCGCTCACATTTTCACTTGTTTCCCTCCAATTGCTGTAATTTCTGCTGCTTAGACGGCTCAACAGCGTAAGTAAGGGCAGCTTCCAGAATCCGCCGGTATCGATTCTAAAACCTGAAGATAACGTTGCTAAGGAACGAAGTTTAAAAAGTGAATACCATGGATAAATATCATCTGGGTCCTGAAGTGCCGAAGGATAAATCCCAAGACCCAAACGCCCTGATCGAATCAACATCCCGAAGTCAAGCAAAGTTTCGAAACACTAATCACAGAGCCCTAGAAGCTTAGAGCCTGTGCAAATGCGAACCCTGAAATCGTTAACGCCGACATAACCCAGCGACTAACCTGCTGCAGGGTAGGTTGTATACGAATAATTGTTCAGTGGGAAGAGTGAAGGCTGCGTCTCGACGGGTTCACCGCAAAGGTATCCGGGCACGCCGATCGACCAGTTTTGAGGGGGCGAAAGATATTTGGCGTCGAAGAAATCTATGCTCCTCCCCAGGGATAGCGTAAGGTTGGCCTGAGCGAGTGTGGAGTTGATCTTGTACGTGGGAAGAGTGCCGTTTTGCCTGCACAAGAATTTCGGGGTTTCGGATTCAGAAAATTGGGTTTCGTTCCAGTTTTTCAGGATTTCAAGGATCGTATTGAGGGAGGGATTGGAGAGTTTAATGGCGTTGGCCCGGTGTTGCTTGCCGAGACGTATGGAAGTGAGAGGGATACTTCTTGTCTTCAGGGGCTTCAGGATGACCTTCTCATTGTTAAGAGAGGATACCGGAAAGTGAGGCTTCAGCCTTCATAAATTTTGCGAGCCGGGTTCAAAAGTTGACAGGCAGCCTCCACCTTGGTGAGGAGGAAACAGATTTCGACAGAAGGAGAATCTCTAGAGGGGTATTTTTTGAAAAGAAGCTTGAAAAAGAGACACTTGTAAACCTCGAAGGTGGACCTTCGAAAGTGGGCAAACGAGCTGCAGCAATCTGCTTCTAGAAATGGAGGTCTTTGCAAAGGGCAACCAATTGCAGCGTTTTCGGTTTGACGGTTCCGTCAAACGTCAGCCAAGTAGAATTCCCAACAGTGCACTTACGAGGACGTATCTCGTATCTTGGGGGTCGCAGTGCACGCCTGAGCGCCCGTAACTGGGCCATACGTCTTCCCCGCGTATGATAGGCAGTCCCCCCGGTAAATGACGAAGCCCCCGCTGATGCTCCAGATGACTCTGTTAGAAGCACGACTTCTCATTTCAGCTCTATGAGAACGAGATTCCGTTGAACACCATTAACATCCTTTCATTGATGCTGGAAGCTTTGGTGAAGATGAGCGCGCTCGTCGAAAGGACAAAACCCTTTTCAGAATCCTTTGCTTTTATGAAAACGAGTGTATCATTGTGGGCTGTTCAGCATATTGTGGCTGGTGCTGAAAACTTCGGAAAGATGAGAGGCGCTCGCTAATAGATGTTATACAAATATACTGTCAGCCCTCTATTAGGGAGTCATTTTGAAATCCGATGGCGATAGACGTTGCTAACGGCAGTCAGAGGAGCATCGCCAGGTCGACGGCAGAACTAATGCACGCCCAGACAATCGACGGCGGAAATTGCTACTAGACGAACACGACCTGAGGTTGATTTGTAACCAATTTCAGCACTTCTTTAGATTGAGATGTAGCCAGACAAGCACATAAGGACGGGGGGAGTTAAATAGAGGATTAAGATCGAAGGCTGTCCTTACTCCTGCATTTGGAGTGCAAAGCCGAGGGTCCACCCATCGCCACTGATTGGCCGGTACGGCTGCTGATTCTGGATCCGGATGAAAGCCTGAAAGAGCGATTTGGATTCCCCTCAGCCGCTATCTGGTGTTCCCGCAATGAAAATCTAGCTTGAGAGGAGCTTCCTGTTTGATTGGGGGGTTGCAATGCGGCAGTGGGGCAATGCGATTGGCAGCTTGGTAGGATCCACGGAGAAAATTCCTTTCCGCCTACAAGATCCGAGAAGAATGGAAATCGCAGACCCAATTCGAAGATTGTGTCCGATACAGTACATAAGTGGTGACTGGCCCGCTGTCTAATCTGATAGGAAAAAAAGGCTCTGGTTTATAGCAGTCACTCTTAAGACCGATTGTAGGAAAGTATTTTCCGTACCAAAACAACATCATTTGTCTCTTCTGATTATATGAAACTCTGATGAGCGCGTTTGACGTCGTGTTGGCGTCGACAACTGTTTACTGCGCCGCGAAAGTTATGCTGGAAAGCCGCACAAGCTTTCGGATCGGTCTGCGGTGAATCATATTCAAGCTAAACCTGTAGAATCAGCAACGGATCCTTTCCGTCAGAATGAAACGGAATTCCGGTCGGCAGCCTCCGCCTTTTTGCGCACTCACCGTGTAACTCTCTTTGATAGAGTTGAGCACGTCCCACGTGATCTGCACGCCCGGGTTTGCCGGCGCGGGCGGCGCTGTAAGGTAAAAAAGGAATTCCAGGTTTGCGAGCAGAGAAGTCAGGGTTTGGAGACAGAAAAGTTGGGGTTTAGAACCGAAAAAGTAGGGTTTAGGGAAGGAGCCTCGGGTTTCGGAGTCGCCTTGGCGAAGTGGGAATCAAAGAGCCGTGTGTCAACTTTTCCAATGCAGAAGCTTGAACCAAAGCCTTCGGCTCGAAAGCAGCAGACGTCGAAAGGAAGAAGTCAACCCAAGTTGAGAAGCAGAATAAGAAGATGACGGAATCCTGAGTGGTTCGCGAGTGGCTCTGTAAGAACGCAAGCATTACCAACAGCAGGAATCTAGATACGCAATTCTCCAAAGTCGTTTTGAGGCCTTCGTCGCTACTTAACAAAGTGACGTCAGCAATCGCTCCTAGCCCTGGTAAAAGGCACGAAGATGGTCAAATAGTTCTAGACTCCCAGAGTATTACGGGTACGTACGAATAGGGGCGGGCTTGACCGTTGGAACCGGGGCCAGGAAAGCCTGGCGGCAGCACGTGCGGATGTGTCGGATGCCTGCGTTGCACACGTCAGAAAACGCGTGAGAGCGCGCCACGTGGGGAGGGCGTTAGAGGAGCCACGAGCAGGCGAGGGCACTCTTGAGCTGACGTTTTGGATATAAAATGCACACAGGGCTGACGTGGAGTTCAAAGGGCTTCGATCAAGCCTCTAAATACCCAATATCAATGGCAAAAAGGTCCTTTAATTTTGAAAGGTTCTTTTGAAACACGCTTTGTAACCTCAAAACATAAGATACTCCGCTCTAGATGATGAACTACTCTAAGGAATCATCCCGTATCCAACTCCACCGGAGAAAGACAAGGATTCGACACCTTGGGGCTCTTGCTTTGCAGAGACCAGTCCGTGCCAGAAAAAGTCTCCTTACGAAAGGGACAAGTTTCGAGGGAGCATCGCGACGGCAGGAATTCTAAGACTTTTCTCGGTAGAGGTCCTCACTTTCCGCCGTTGGATCTGAGGCTGTGGCGTCCGTCGAATTTGTTCCGTTGACCAAGCGCAGGTTGATCGGGTCGCATATGACACCAGGCGAGATGAAGTCCATGCCCACAGGCAGCGCGCGTAAAGTGGTGTTAGCCCCGATCTCCGTTCCCTGGATCGTTGTCTTGAACGTGTACTGAGTGGCGTCGTAACCGGCGAGGAAAGCCGGCTTGAGGGTCTGGAGCTTTGGGGGGGGCTGGAGTAGAAGCAAGTTTGCTGGAAGGAGAAAGGAGAGAAGGTGATTTCCTGGAAGTTTGTGGAAGAAGCGTGCACAATCTTGACAGTCGAGGCCGGTATCGGCGGCTCTTCGGTAAATGTTGCAACACAATTGTCGTTAATAACATGTAAAGTATCATATGATCTCGGGAGAGTCAGTCAAGGTAAAGCGAGTCCCTGCAATAACAAGGCTCTTTGACTTGACGGGCAGAACATTCAACTCCGGCAGAGCAGTCGAATTGGTGAAATGTGCTGGGCGTCGAGCAGAAGTGGGTCCAGGCGAAGCGGCTGCAAAGAAGCTGATGAAAACCAAGGCTATGTGATGGTAGCTTTAAAATGTCAGCCTCAAAAACGTGCGTCCATCTTTTATTGTAGACTACTCGGAACACGGATCGTCCGTAAGTGGGCTTGCAAGCAAGCGAAGCAAGTGGATAAGGAGCTAGATAAATCATAAGGGATTTCTAATCCAAACTTCAATTGACGCGTAGAACTCACCTGTCGCGACATTCCCTTTGCTCATAAGCAGCGCCAAACGCACAGGCCGCAAGACGAGGGTAGCAAAAGTTTACCAGACAAAGAAAATTCCAAGAACGCACGCTTACCGGCGGCCGGCAGCTTGACCCCCGCGGGGGGGAGCAAGTCGTTCCCGCCCGTAAGGACGTCTTGGTTCGCAAAAGCGAATCGGATGCCCCACTCGCTGATCGCCCACTTGCCGAAGTTCTGCACGAGAAGGGGAAGCCAACGGCGTCGAGACGAGAATCATGAGCTGGACGTTTTCCCGGTTAAGCCCCCACGATTTCTTGTACGACCCTGTCCCTTCATATTGGAGCGAGAAGCAGAGCAGACGTCCACGTGGTGAGCGCCCATTCGTCAAATGTGTCGAATTTGTTTATCTTTCCGTTGCTGGAAGAGCCGACGAAAATCAAAAGAGTTACGCGGAACGATTTAACAGACGATGCATCACCCTTGCAGGCTCTCAAAAAGCTCCCTCCTTGAACCAGTCAAGAGCCAAACCCTAAAATCAGACGTCATTGGCTGGCCTCCCGGCTTTGAGACGAGAGTCTGCCTTTCAGGGCGGAACTTACACAAGACCACCGATAAGGTAGCACCTCCGGATCCACGCAAATTTTCAAAGCCTCGGCAATTTATGTAGCAGAAACCGACCTTTCAAAGGCTAACCGTTCCACTTGCCTGTATTTTGACTTGCGCCGTGTAAAGAAAAGCCGGCGCGGACCCGAACTGCGTCTTGGTCAAATTGCCCACGATCAGATACTCCACTTCAACCCCGTAGCACAGATAAGCGGGCGGCGGCGGGGGATAGGTTATGTTCAGCTTCGTCGTATTGATCGTAATATTGAGTGCCTGGTAAAGCGCCGTGATATTTAGCGTCGGCAGGATTGCCGGTAGGATCCGGGTTAGGTTAAACTTCTTGGGCAGCACGGTTATGTTTAACCTCAAGAAGATTTCCGTCAGGTTATATTCCGGACTGGTGGCGTTTACCAAAAGCGGGTTGGTGGCGGTAACCGGGCTCCCAGTATCGTTAACCAGGTTGGTCAAGAGAGGGGTCCCGGCAATCTGCTGCAATTGGCGGTGGGTCGGGTACTGGTTCTCGAAGCGGTCTTCCGCATCCCAGTCCGAAACGGAGGGGTTTTTGCTTGATGGGCACGGCCGGTTGGGGTTTTGAGCTCCGGTTCCGCTGGGAATGTCCACGCACGAGGTGGAATCTGCAAACGGATCGAGGCATAAATATCAGCGCTTATGGCTTGGAATGCTTGACGGTCCACTTGCGCGTGGTCAGAAGTCGTGCACTTTGTTCCGTCAAGTAAATCAGCAGCAGACGAGAGCGCTACACGTCTGCATTCGAATCTTTCGAAGACGACGGCCAAAACTGCCAATATCAGTGCTTCCCAAAAAGATTGGATAACAACAAGATCCTTTGGACACGCAAAAATCCACAGCTTAACAATCCCCTCTTCTAAAATTCAAGAGCGCACCTGATCAGAGCTCGATGAAGTAGTCATCAAAAAGGAAGGAAACAAATAGCACGAAGTCTTAAGACCTTACGTTTGCAGTAACTCGGACCCACTTATTATTCAGTCGCTTACCTGCAGATGCGGAATCAGGAGCTACAAAGCACACGGCCAGGATTGCAGCGATGAAACTAAGGACAATCCCCCGTCTCGCACTAGAGGGCCCCATTTGGCTGCAATAGGCTGCAGAAAGAAAGAAAACAATTCACGTTGGTTGTTCAGACACAACAGCTGTCAAGTAGAATGATGAGCAGGAGAGCCATCCAATCAGCAGGAAAGCCTTCCCGCCACCAAGAACCATTGCTAGCCGTCTCATTTTGAAATTTTCAGCAGAAGTAAAGGCTGTAATCAAGTAGACGGACTCTCAAAACGGTCCCAACGAAGAAACTTAGTTCAAAGGGTTTCAAGAAAAGGCTGAGTTCAAGACAAAGCTGAAGGTGATAAAAGCCTTAGGCCCGTTGCGAATGATGAGCTCTTGGGAAATGATCTTGTGACTGCTAAGCAACATTAGGTGCGGGTATGCCAATTCCCACGTGCTCGTCCCGAGAGCTATCTTCAATGCGTGCGAATCACTCAAGATGCCCAGGAAAAAGCTAACCAAAGGATTCCTTCAACGTCAAGAACAGCGTCCAGGGGCTTCCTCTGTTTCAGGGTTTCATAATCAGCTCGCCAACAGATTCCCAGGACGGAACTACGATTAGCAAATTGCTTCTGGTAAGGACTGACCTCAGAAGGTGTCTGCAGACCCTCTTTCGTAAGATGTTTGATAAAGCAGCCCGACTTGCCGCTAAGGCTCCCTTACTGTTGCCTGCTTATCTGCAGCGGGAAAGGGCCTCAGAGAATGCTGTCTGAACGGTCCAGAGCGTCAACAAAGCCCAGAGTGCCCTTTACAATTGATAGGCTCGTTCTCCAAAGATTCTCTACCTCAAGCGCTTCGCAGGAGCTTTATCATGACGACTCCTGACAACACCGTCTCTAGTCCTACTTTCAAAAAGGGGAATCAAGGGAGTCAGGTGCTGCTACGTCTCTTGAGGAGCAAATCCTTCGCAAGCCGAATTTTCGAGCAAGTCCTCCGGTTTTTTCTGAGAGGACAGATTTTCTTTTTCAGGCGAAGCAGCTTTGAAGACAGTTTCTGCTCTCCGCAGCACAGGATAGAGGAATTCTCCACGACTTGGCAAAGGGATCGCACCGCTTTGCGTGCTTGAAGCAAAGAGGCCACGTTATGCTCTTTGTGTTGCCAGGCTGGAGTTCAACTGAGGCTTCGACGTCCCAAGGTTGAAGAATGCATTTTCAAAGACACTTTTCTCGATCGAGCATGCAACTCAAGAAGCAAACCGGACCAGTTTAGTGGCAGGAACCTCACTTCGAGATCCTCGATCGGACCGCTCAACTATTTCGATGCAACGGCAACAATCTTGGCAACCCCGATCCTTGTGTTCCTTGAAGACGCGGATACCGCTCAGCATAGATATGTCCAAAATCTGGCTTCTAGGAAGCCCCGACAGAGGTCGAGGTGCCATAACCAACCTGGGGAGTCGCTATTTCATGGTCTCCGTTTACTCCAAACTGAGGCAATGCTCTTACACAGATCAACTCTCACTCTATGCTTATCGCCCTCATGGAACCTGACCATTATGAAGCCTTTGCGCAGAATGGATAATTCCACTCGCGCGTTTGATTCAAATTGCAATCGAACGATCATATAGTATGATTCACGACCTCAGCATGAAGAAACGTGTCTAGAACACTGTACTTACGATGGCCCGGTGCGAGTCGAACATTTATACTTCTCGCAATCTGCAATCTGTACGTGTTTCTTACATGCACGCGGCGTGTTCACAGCTGGCATGTGTCGACTCCATATGACCCACGCGCTGAAAAGGCGGATTGATCCGGCGACATGTCGATCTTACAGTATACAATGCGCATGCCGGCCATTACCAGGCACAATAGACAACTCAAGTTCATACTAGCCGTACGGATTGCAATCCCATGCATGATGAGTGATCAGAACAGCATTGCATGCGCGCGAAACAACATTGATATAATGATCTCGGCAGCCGTCATATCAAACTTGAACGCGGTTGTGCATTCACTACGCCCTCTAGTGCCTTCCTGGATCGACATGATTGCTTTTCTTTGCCCGTGAGAAGCGAATTCTTAATTCCACAACTCTACTACACGCAACTGGCCGCCGCTGCGGCTCCCTAGTCTATCGGCCCTACCTAGCTACGATTGACGAGAACAATTAATTGATTGGACAGATGTCCGTGCGGTTTAAGATTTGTAAAGTTCTAATACTAACTAAGTCGCTGCCGTTGTGCCTCTTCGACCCCAATAGTTACACACCGCTGTACGTTCCTTATAGGTAGGTGAGTGGCCCCTTCAACACGCTAGCAATGCTGTTATAAATACAGATACAATAATATGCGTTATAGCCAGCGCCCGCAGGGCGGAAGCTAGAACCAGTTTTTGTGAGTAGGGAAACATTTTGCCCGACCTACGACCTTTACATGTACCCTAAACCATACCTTATTCAATTTGCAAAGCACCCTCGCCACTTTTTGCTAGCGCTCTCTGACTCGCATTATTGAAATGCACATCCCCCCTGCTTATGCAACTCGATGCCGGTAACGACTTTCTGTCAACACTTTCTGGTACTTCCGTCTCAAACGTAAAGCTCGCCACCATGTCCCGGCGGATTGCGAGGTGGAAGTTCATTCCCGCCGTCCGATGATCACCATCGGACCCCTCCGATTCGTCCGATTCGGACACGACGAAGTACGTCATGTTGGCGGTAGCCGTCACCTTGCCCCGACTCTTCAGCCGCCCCAGCCGCGGCGCGCGCGCGCTTTTCTGCTCCAACCCGCTCGCGCGTATTGACGCTTCCGTAATTCCCCCGACTTGAAGCCGCCCACCGCTGTGAGGCGAGAGACTCGTTCCCTTCTTAACTACCCTTGCGTCCGATTGCGCCTTTTGACGAACCTTTTTCAGAGGGTCCGACAGCTGCGCTCTGTCCGATTGTAATGTTTGACGGGGCTCTGGTTGACAGTCTAACTTATGCGACTCTTGTTTCCTTTGTGCTTTCCCTCCGCCGCCGTTGCTCTCGTCGAACCTTTCGTTAGCTTCCCTTTCAACACTCCGTTCCGCTCTTCCGTTCCGATCTCGTCCCTTCCGTTCATCGCGCGCTGCGCGCGCTCCGTGCGGCGCGTTTCTCCTCTCCTCCACTTTGCGCGACGCTCCAATTTGCGCAACAAAGGCGCCTAAGTCCGCGCTTCCCCTGACGGATTCTATCGAGGGAGATTTTCCGTCCCGCTTACCCGGTTCCGCTCCGCTCATGATCCCGGGCTTCTTCTCCAGATCTTCCTGCAGCCACGGGGTCAAAGCCGGGTCCACATCCGAAGCCCAGTGCTTTTCGACCTCAACCTCGTTCTTGGTGCTGGGAGGCGTTACCAACCTTCTTTTGTTACGCCTTCTTGCATGGCTGACACGTGGCGCTGCCCCGACTCTTGAATTCGTCGGCGCCTCTTCCGCGCATGCCTTTTCTCTAACACTTTCCCCTCCTTTTCTCCGTTCTACGCCTCTCCTCTCCTTATCCCTCAACACAGACCGAAGGTCTGTTGGTTTCCTCGGATGCCCCTTTTTCAACCCCCATTGCTGATCACCATTTCTTACATTCTCACGAGACCGCCAGACTTGCCTACTTTTCCCTTTGTCTAGTTCCCTTTTCTCCCTCCAAACCTTCCAGTGCGCTCTTAGCCCAACAATCGCTGCCCACCATTGATACCCCGTCTGCATTCCAACGGCCACGATTTGAAGCCCCAGCATCGCCGCACTTCGTCCCCCCTCTTCTTCCGTCAGGATTCCGGTGCCCGCGGTTCCGCTCCGGATCGCCTCCCGCTCCGCTCGGCCAGATAGCAGCGCCAAGCTGAGCGTGAGTACTTCTAAGAGCCCCGTCCCCGTCTCAACGCCTTGTAACGCTCGGCTGACGTAAGGCTTAGCGATGACCAGCCAGGAGAGGAAGACCGCTGACGTCGTCAGGAGCAGGGCCACTTGGCCCAAACCCGGCTCCGAGCCCGCCACGTGGCGCTCCCTTGCCGCGAGAAGCGCCGCAAACACCAGCCGCTTCGTGAGGACCGCGCCCACGTGGCACGTCCGCAGCATCCGGACGAGCGCGCGCGCACCGTCCGCAACCCGCCGGGCCATCCCTGCCCCCAGCAGAAATGGTCCTGAATGATGAGAACTTTCTCCTCCCATTCCGGACGATCCTGGCCGTCCGGTGCCTCCCCTGTGACCGCTTCCGGACGCTTCAAGCCGTCCACTGTCCCGTCCAGTTCCTTCGGACGTGTCCGCGAGTCGCGAACGCCTGTTTGATTTGTTCGGTTTAATCACGGTCTCGTTTCCAGAGAGATTGTCATCTCGACAATCTACAGGGGGCCGAAAGGACTCGAAGAGGAGTCCGAATCGACCGACCGGACGTCCGGGCGTCCGGCTCGTGTCGGTCCACCGCCCCGCGCAGGGCGCGCCAAAGCAGGCGGCGACCGCGCGGCCGCGCCACGTGGGCGCCTTTGGGGAGTCCCTGAAGGGCTCGAAGGACGCTCTTGAATCCTGCACAAGAGGGATAAGCGGTGGTGATACTCCTATATCTTAGGTAGGATTATTTCTGAGTAGGATAGTAACAGGAAGAACAAAACTAAAAACCTAAACCAAAAAATGTACCCGCTCCGCACCCGTCCCACCCTAACCCCCAAAGTAACCCTACCCGTTCACCGGGCATTGACCATATCCTACCTAGAACTTACCTACCTAAATCATAGGTCTATGCGGTGTCCGGCACTCGGACCTTTTAGAACGCCAGCACGATCCAGAACTTCGATTCAGACAGCCCCCCGATTTCAGTAAGCACCGAATTGATTTGTGCACTGCTACGGAGACGCTTCGCACAAATTTCAAGTACCCTCTGGACGTAATAACAGCGGAAGGAGAGACCTATCAAGAGAAGGCGAACGTTTGGGCTAAACTGTGGGATCTAAAAACAAAGTTTCAAGGGGGGGGACTGCCAGGCTTACAAGTATGACGTGAGTTGCGAGAAAGCCCACGATGCCGACGATAGCGGAACAGGGGATGCCTAAAAGAAGCAAAGCTCCCAAGAAGGCGTGTGCCAACGAAGGGCCTGCGAATAAAGTCAGAATTTGGTTTAGCAAAATATTCAATCGAATTACCATGTGGTCAAGGAACCGACGGTCAACGATACGATTGATGAGCGGCTGAGACTTAGGCGGGAAAGTTGATGAGCGGGAAAGCACAAGTGCAGGTTCAGTCTGAAGATAGAAGTAAAAATATACAGTCGAAATTGGAACATCAATAACATGAGTTGTTATTCATGATTCTAACAGAAGCAGGAAGTGAGGAGAAGGCGCCTGTTGCAGGCGCTCCGGCCATTATTCAGCGTGCAAAATGTGATGTTCCATCAGGTGCATTGATGAAATGCGTTGACTTTCTAACAAACAAAGGGTTGCATCAGTGCACTGCTTTGGAGCCAGTACGATCGCCCGGAGAGGAAGAGGTTTGGAAAGCGGAATAAGTTGTAGGCAATTATTTGCAAGACGCGATTGAAGTTTGAGAACAATGGTTCATAGAGGTTCAGGAAAGAAAGTTTGTGGTGACGAAAAGGCCCAGGAACGGAAGCCGTTAACGCTTCTGCCAACATCTCCAATCACTTGTCAGTCTGGTACCACAAATGCATTGGGCAAGTTCTCCGCTCTCTTCACTCTCGTTGGGTTCCATACTTACGTGATCCTCAAAAGTCGCAACAAATGGGTTTGTAATTTTTCTTGCTTCGTAACCACCTTTTTGATACTCCTGTTTCTGACGTCGTCGCTAACGTAAATTCACCCCTGCGGCTCACCTTGCGAAAGTGCGGCGCAAGCAATCGACACGGGATAGAAGCAGAACAGCCCCGCTTGTAACTCTGCCCTCGGGAAAAGCAGAAGGTCGGGTAAAGTGCGGTCCGACACACGTGTCCAGACGTGCGACAGCGCGGTTCGGACAACGGACGTTGCGGACACTACGATGAGAACGCGTCCGAAGATCGGCCCGGAAGAATGCCAACTAGAGGAGAAAGGACGACGGAAGGGTTTTAGCTTGCTAGGGTCATTTTTTAAAGTTCGCCAGCACGTTACGGATAACGGACGTTGCGGACTGTACGATACGAACGCGTCCAAAGGCGAGCCTAGAAGATCGCCAATCGTACGAATACGGAGTGGTGAAGGAAATGAGTACACCGACGTTCTGCGTTAAATAAAGGTTAGGGACGATTAGAAACGGGTTGAGAAACGGTTAGAGACGGTTAGAAACGGGTTCAGAAAACGGTTAGAAACGGTCAGAAACGGGTTGGGAAACGTTTAGAAACGGGTGGAGATAACGGCTTGCTTTTGTCTGAAGTGGTAAAAGAGGAGTATTACGTATTTCGTATTTTTTAACAGAGCTCTGGGCATCAGTCTCGAATCTGATGCTCGACTATGGTTGGTTCATCCATTTGCGGAGAAGAAATAACGGCGAAAAATCCCAAGAAGCGATGGTACAGAATTTCAGTCTTTAGAATGTCAAAATAACCCGTTCTGACTTTTTTGGGTTCCGAATCCTCGGAGAAGGCAAATTTTCGCACTCTCTGATTCCGGTTGAAAAGATTGATTTCCGTTCAGAGATTTTCGAAGCCCTTCCTTGGAGGGCACCTTTTTCTTCTGCACATGAGAACGTATGCATCGCTCCCTCCTAGACTGGTGAGGTTCTGAGCCTGTCTTTACAGAGTAGCGGCTTTAGATTATGGCCTGCAGAGACCAGCTGTTCAGTTACTTCCGAGACCTTATATGCCATCGAATCTGAAAAATGAGTCAACCGTACCTCTCGGTCTGGCGATTAAGCAGTGACGTTGGGACGGGAGCCTCTGCTCCGGTTCCGTTCTGCGAGAGAAGCCTCCGGAATCCGGCAAGGGTGGCTGACGGAACCGCGGGTGTAGTGGCAGCAGCGGAGGAGGGTGACGTTGGACGGCTTTCCAAGTTCTGTAAGTTGAGCCTGTTGTGGTTAACACCATTCACAGGAGGTTTTGGCTGCTAACCAGGCTGATTACCGGACTGAGTCTTGGGTTATCAGCCAAACAACCGGGCTTCAAGACCTCGTTCCCAGGCTGGTTCTTGCCCAAGTCTGGTTACTGAATAGCCAACATATTCAAACCAGCCCATAGCCAGCCCATAACCATCCGTGGTTACGGGCCTAAAATCCCTGTGATTCCTGAAAGTTTTCTTCGGTGCAACAGTGAGCAAGAGGTATTTCTAGAGCTTGTGCGACGAACTCGATTCATTGCTTCCCATCCGCCTTCGTTCAAGGAAAGAGGCACGTATGGCTTTCCGAGATTCCTAGGGTTCATCCAAATCTTTCAAAAACGCCAGGAACGCCTCTATAAGTCATTTTTGACGAGTCTTCTTTAAACGCTCCGTGACATCCTAGCGACTGGCCCGTTCCAAACCGAGCTGCCATCTTAACCTCGGTCTTTGGCCTGATCTTCCAAGATTGACTCCAACATATCACTGCGCGAAGCTTTACGACAACAAAGCATTTTCCCTAAGCGGCAATATTTTACGAACAACCGATGCACCAGATCCGGCCCAATACAAGCAACCAAGGTTTGGTTAAATAAACCCTCGCTAACGAAGTTCACAACCTTACCATTGTTGCGAGGCTTCCGGTCACTTCCCGGAACACGGCGGACTGCCGGATCGCCAGCTTCCGGAAGAGGGCGAACGTCTGCACCGTCCCGACTATCCCCAGTAGATTGCCCCGGGCGGCGAAACGCGGTGTGAATGCGCTCGGTAGGCCGCCTGCCCACAAACCGAGGAGGTCGCTCGTTTGGAGGAGAAGGGTGGGGAGGAACGCCGCCACAGAAATACCGGTAGTAGTCGCGAGGCCCCGGGAGACGATCCGCGCGCTGAGCGCGGCCGCGGCCGCGGCGCGCAAAGAGCCTGATGCGGGAGGCGCAAAGTGCTTGAGCTTCCGTATATATGGATCTTCCGTCAACTTGAAGAGAATTCTTCCCTCGAAACAGTTAAATCTTGCGCAGGGCGGATATTTGGCTCGGATTTAGGTTGCCGATCAACGATGCAAGGAAAGCGCCGAGTCACCCAACCTAATCGGGCCTGAAACTTCTGATAAGCAAGCTTAAGTACGCAAGCAAGAAAGCTCTGATAGAATCCACCTGTTTGCAGATTACTGCAAGGAGATAGTAGCAGCGTTCCGCGGTTTTCTTTGGAGATGACGTGTGAGACAATTGCTGAAAAGATCGTGTCAGACTGAGATCGCCTGTGTTTCATCGGACTGTGGGGAGGTCTCGACGCCTCAAATCCTTCAGGGGGCTTGGAATTCCCCAGACCTGTTGAGAACTGAAGCCACGAGCTCTACTGGACTTTCAAGAGATTACAAGCAGATTGAGGGCTCGACGAATGTTCTTGCTCCATTGAATCAAGTTTCGGTTTCAAAAGCTGACAAATGCAAGGCCCAGGAAATCCGTTCATTGATAGTCGGATCCGAAGCGCTGCAATTCCAGAGTAGCCAGTTGCCCCAGAGTGACCGGTTTTCACACCAGTAATTAGCCCACTTTCCGATGCTAGACGGGGGGCCCTTAGGAGCCGACTCTGAGCTACGACGTACAGAAGTTGGCAGCTCTGCGGCCCTTTTCGTTGAATGTAAACAGGGGACTCGAATTGTACAGGTACGTAAAAGGGGAGTAAAATGCAGAAGCTGCCAAGCCCCGAAAACAAAAGGATGCTCACCGAAGCTAATCTTCAAAACGTCCGAGCGTTGGTTAAGATTCCCGGCCGCGTCTCGCACTGCTCCCTCTTCAACCCAAACGGCTCCCTCGGTAACGGCAGCCCTTACATCCCTCTCAAGCGTTACGATGTATCTGAGGCCGTCACCTTGAGGAGCCACCCCGGTTACGCTTAATCCGATAGCCGAAACTTGACCCGTCCCATAGTCTGACCCGGTTAGCGTCCCCGTTTGGTTCGCAAACACGAAAACGAGTTCACTGAACCGGACTTCAACTAAGTACGCACTGTTCAACGCGAGGCCGCCGAAGATGCCGCCGGGGCTGCCACGCGGCGCTATTGACACCGTCGGACGCACGGTGTCAAAGAGGAGCGTAATAGCGTCCGAACCTCTGTTCGGGCTGCCAAGACTGTCCGCACAACTTCCGGGCAGAATCTGGACGGTTACCGTTCCGTTCCGTCCGAACGGAACGACCCGGAACGAGAAAGCGGTGCCCGGCGTCCCGTCCCCGGCACCGCTGATGGTTACCAAGGACGACGGGTTGCTGACGTCACTTGAAGGGTTTGAGCCGCCGGGCGACGCGCTCGCGGCCGCGCTGGTCGAGCGATGCGCGAGGAGACGTTCCGCTGTTCCGCCCGTCACTTGAACCCCGCCAAGGCTGAATCCGATCACTTCCCGGCTGAAAGTAATCGTTAACAGGATTGGTGAAGAGTTCGTGGCCCATTCTGTGCTGCTGACGCCACCGGTTGATGTCAGGCTGACGGGCGTTAACCCAACTGGAACCAGAGCCGCCTGCGGGGGTTTGGCCTGGAAAACAACGGACGCCTCCGCCGGGAAGTTTGGGTTTCCCGCTTCGTCTAGGCAGATCCCGGGGGGGACGCTTATTCCAATCGGCCCATCGCTTATGGGGATGATCTGAATCGAATACTGCTGCGGGACTAAAGGGGACAGGCTGTTTGGCTCAGGCACTGCCGCGCCGGTGACGATCAGCTCGCATGACGTCACGCTGACGCAGGTGAAGCCGTTGCCTCCCAAGCAAGCCTTGCTGAAGGAGATGACGACCGGAAACGGACTCCGCCGGACGGGCGAGTTGGGCACGGAGATCTGGACAGAGGCACCGGTAAATTCGGCGACCCAGGAAAAGGCCGAATCCGCGGCGACCCCAAGCGCATTTGTGAAGCGAGCGGTCGCCGTGTGCTGCCCCGCTTTCAGGTGCGCAAAAGCAGCCGCGGCCCGGCTGGAATCGCTGACGTCACCGCAGGGGTAGGGGGCCGAGCGGTCCAGCGAGCAGAACGCGGTGCAGTTGTCACAGTCTGCCGACGCCGCGTTGGCGCGCGCGGAGAAGGCGACCGTTCCGCTGGGGTCGTTTCCGGCGGGTTCGCCGACGACGGAAACAACGGGAGCGCGCCGGTCCACCGTCCAGCGGAACACTGCTGGCGTCAGCGCGCGGTTGCCGGCCGCATCCACGGAAACCACGTTTAAGACGTGGGCGGTAACAGAGTCCGCTAACCCGAGGTTTAAGAAGATGACCGGGTTATCGCACGGTTGAAAGGGAACCGAGTCGATGGCGCAGTCGTACGTGCACTGGCCGCAGTTGGTTCGGACACCGTTTACTGTATCGTTTGCAGAAAAGGAGAACTGGGCGGTCGACGTTCCGGTCACGGAAGAGGGGCCGGACAGAATGGAGACTGTCGGCGGAATTGTGTCAACAACCCACCTGCGGAAAACAAGCAGTTTTTCGGTGGGCAGGGGGTTATCTGGTGCAAGGACGACGTTTGACACAATGAAACTATCGCTGATCTGCGTGTGGCAAATCCTGTCGACTACGTCCCGTCTTACGTCGTATCTGAAAGAGCTCTCCTATGAGAAACGCACTGGTGAGAAAAACCGGACAAAGAATCACCAGATCGTCTTGCACGTGATTTTGTGACCCGCGGGTTGCGGGTTTACCCTAAAAATCCGCAACGCTCAAGAAATCTGATGACAACAGGAACCTTCAGCAGGCTTGACCGCTTTGAGTCTCTGCGGCACAAGGATCCTCAAAGCATTCGAATCTCAAGGCAGGAGAACAAAGGTAGACTGCTAGAAACGGAAAGTTGGCCTTGAACAGTTCCTGGTTTACAAAACGTTTACAGTGGCTCTGGGGATAAGTCCCCTTCTTTCAGAGCCTTCAATTCTTTCATTCAGAACAATCTCAAACAACCACGATTGAGTGCCTCTGTCTCAGCCGTGGGTCTTTTTTATTCAGACCAATTAGCAAACAACCGTGATTGAGCCCCCTTCCTCAGCCTTGGGTTGTCTGATTCAGAACAGTTTCACATAACGGAGAAAGCAGCGAACAAAGGCGCCTTTGGCTCGGCTCCGCGCGCGCTCACTCGTACGGCGCGGAAAAAGTCGACGCGCCTTGGACGTCCGTGACGCGCACCACCAGGCTCTGCGTCCCCTGCTGTAACGCCAAGAGCTTCAGCGGCGTGCTCGCGTTACACCCCAGGAACGGCCCGCTGTTGAGCTGGCACTGGTACGTGCACCCGGCGCAAGGAAGGTTGCGCAGCGTTCCCGTGAACGTCAGCTCTGCTGACGTCTTATTGGTCGCCGCGAAAAGCGGCGGCCCGAAGATGACGCTCCCGAGCGGCAGGCTGGAGTTGACCTGCCACGTGTACCCCGTAGGGGCACCCACGTTGCCGAAGATGTCGTCAGCGTACACCGAAAAAGTGTGCGTGCCCTCGGACAGATCTGCGTACGTCAGGCGCTCGCCCGGGTCGCACAACCGGGGGGCGCCGCCGTCGAGAGCGCAGGAGAAAAGGCACCCGGGGCACGGAACGGGCTGCCCGGCGGAACCGGAATAGTTGGTGCCCGGAACGATCGCACCAAACGAGAAGGTTGCGTTTGAAAGTGCGGTCGAGGTGGGTGGATAGTAGAAGATGCCCACGGTTGGGCCAACCAGGACTGCGTTCCAGTCATAGGTTAGGCTGGAAGTGAGGACCCCGTCGGGGTCGGTGATTTGTACCGAGAAGCTGTGAGGGCCGTTGGAGACGTTCCTGCAAAAAGAATGGAATCGCGCTAAGAAAATTTATTCGAGAACCCGCAGTTCTAGACGCCACGTCGTGGCAATCGGACCGAAGATCGTGCCATGGTCTTGATTCGTCCACGTGGCGCGTTTGCGCCGCCTCGTTCGCCTTGACAGCGTCGCTTGCACGCCTCTTCGAAGTGAAAATGCGTTCAAGAGCTGATGTCAGCACTTCGCCTCTTCAAAAAAGCGATGCAGTCACGGGTTTATCCGAAAAGAAGAAGACAACTCGACCAAAGAACTTTAGACCCTACTTTATGGTCTTGCGACTTTCACATATTCGCTTCGGGTCCACAGTCGGTTGATGCAATTCCTTGAACGAGCATCTTCTTCGTTTGCTTGGGCGAACGAACGTTGGGATCATCCTCCTCCCTCGCGGCGTGATTGGTTGATGTGCTAATCCGCAAGTTTCACCTCCAACTACAAGAAGCAGATAAGTAACGCCCAAACACGCGAGTCGTCAAAACATCACACCCGCAGAGACGTGCAACATTCCCCTCCAGAGACCCAACCCGGAAGCTCACCGGTAGACCGCGCCGCTCGCATCCTCGCTTCCTTGCAGGCAGGACTGCCACGTGGCCTGATCCAGCCGGCACAGAAAGGTACACGTGGCGCATCGGACGGCGGACCCCGCGATGGTCGCGGCGAACTGGAAGCGCGCGGAGGTGGTGCCGGTGAGGGGCGCGGGCGCGAGCGTCAGTTGCGCTTTCGGAGGAGTCAGGTCGACCTGCGGAAAGACGTGACGTCAGCGAATGTTGGATGACCTGACGGGAATTCCTTATTAGGTTGAAAGGCTTCATTGCACTTCGCTCACTAGCGTCAGCGCGCATGCGGCACTTCTGCAACGTACGGACAAGTGTAGTCCGCCCGGGGCCGAGAAACAGATGTCACCGCAGCAGAACGATCCCCCAGTCCTTTCGAGCGCCGCTTGGAGCAAATGGTTATTGGAAGGAGGAGAAAAGCCGTCGCGAGTTCAGGAACTCAGGAAGAGTAAGGAATCTAGCAGAAAAGCCGTTTAGGAGTTAAGGGGGGACTGAGCTGGATATCCGTAAACCTGGACGGTTACCTATAACCAATCACGATCGGCGTGACTTGCATGTTCGGTTAAATGCGTGGCCGCCTGACCAGGTAGTCTGATACGAGCCGAGAACAAAACTGAGGCAGATGCGCAAACTCAGATCGTTCGGTGGGTGTCATAAAGACCCAAGCTCAATGAATCAGGCAAGGTATGACCTTCAGCTTAACCAGGAGAGCTCAATCAGGTACAGGCGGCCAGATTGGACCAACTGTGCAACAGGTAGAGTATCACGATTTTATCGTATCGTGGACGAACGCCAACAGCGGCGCAAACCACCCCCGATTCTTACGTTATTCTCACGAAAGATGATAAATAGCCCAGATGATCATACGCTCCTACTAACACTAAAAACCCTTACCCAAAAAACCTGCTCCGCACCCATACCCAACCTAACCACCAAACTAACCCTATTCGTCCCAGTGCGGTTAGTGATTATTATCTCGGCTTGTCTACTATCTTTCTTGAGTTTGATAATTCTTACCACGACCACTCGTTCAACGGGCGCCTCTTCTTGATTCCCGGCCGCGTCGATACTCCGAGCCGCAAACACGTGCCGCCCCGGCTGCAGAAAGAATTTCAACGGCTGCCCCTGGGGACACGTGGCAAATCTTCCGCCGTCGATGCTGCATTGGACGTTGCACGAAGGGCAGTCCGTCGTGGTAACCCCGTCCGGCGACCGGTCTCGGACAGTGACGTTGATTCTGACGCTTTGCAAGCTTGTTGGCCGGTCTTCCGGGGCGTTTGTTGTTAGAAGGGTTACGGGTGGAGTCAAGTCAGTAACCCAGGCGTAAGTCCCGGGGGCGCTGCTTAACCCAAGCGGGTCGAACGCGTCAACGGAGAAGGTGTGGGGCCCCTCTCTGGGAGCGGACACGATAACCGAGTAGGTTCGGAGGTTAAGGACCGGGTTAAAGGTGGGCGGGCCCGGGTTAGTGCACGCCGGCTCTGTCTGGCCATCTAGAGTGCAGTGGAACGTGCAACGGGAACAGTCACCGCCCGTTCCGTTCCTGGCGTAGAAGCGGAACTCCGCGGACGGATTCCGGGTTGAGGGGGCTGGTCCGGACACGAATCCGACGGCGAGAACCATCCGGGGGGGCGAAGACAGGGCTGGTAGAGGGGGGGGAAAAGTCATAAAGCTGGAGGGAGGGACAGGCGGCAGTGGTGGGGGGGGCGGTGCAAGCGGCGCCTGCATGATGACGTAATACACCGTCGTGTAGGACAGGCTCTCCGACGTCACCGTGATCTGCAGAACGGAGCGGCCGAACGGAACCGGAACGGTCTGGCTGATCGTCCCGACGGCGGCCTTTCCGCCGGCGCCGATTGACACCAGCGCAGCCGCGTCGTTTGTCAGTGCGAGCAGGGTCGCTGTTTCCCCCCCCGACGCGAAAGTTGCGGAGTAGTTGAGAGTGGTTGGTGTGAATGAGGGGGAGATGAGGCCTGGCGTGAGGACGAGGAACTGGAGAGAGGCGTCGTTTCCTTGCAGAATGGCCGTCCGAAAATAGTAGATCTTTGTAGCAGCGCCGTTGGAGGCCTGTAAGGATGCGCGATGCTGCTTTCAAGACGGCCCGCGGTTTGAAATTCATTAAACGTGGGCGTTTTCTATTGTGATTAAATTGGATGTAAAGTCAATTAGAGAACCCAGAGACGACGTCAAGGCAGCGGAGCGGATGGCAGGCTCTCCGCTCTCACCACGACAGCGACCCTGTCGCCAGAAAAAAGATACGTTCCAAGTCGAGCTCTACCGATTGATTCTCACTTTGCACCTTGAGAGGAAGCAAGTCTGGAACAGTGAGCCGATCACTTCAATAGGTTGCGTAATCACTCCAAATGGTGGAAAAGGTGCAAGGAAACACAACACACCGTGACTGTGATGGCCACGATTCCGCCGGAAGTCGCCGGAAACGAGTCGGACGTCAACCCACTGGTCAGAGTCAGTGTTCCGCCGGAAGGCAAGGCGGCGGAAATGTTGGCTCCGGGGTCGGCGGAAACCGCCGTGACGGTTATTAGTCGAACGTCCTTTGCCACGAAAATGGAGTACAAGGTTCCTGGGAGTTGTAAAACGATTTTTGTGACAAGTGCATTATTGTTCAAAGGTCGTCAAAGAAAGAGCGGCTGAATTATATAGTACGGAGCTATCCTTTGCCCCGTCGCTTCGAACTCTCGATATGAAACCCTCTTGAGTCTAGTTTGAGTATAGCTTAGCTCGAGTATAATCTTGAGAATAGCAAGCCATGTCTGCAGAGTCACAGAACCTGAGGCCGGCATCCTTCAGATTGCAAGTTGCAACGAGGGGAACGTAACGACCAAGAGCTTGACTGGCATTCTGACGAAGTTCTTAAAGGATTGCCCTATATCGCATCTCTATGACAAGTTCTATACGTTCTATTCGGAGTCGGTTCGCAAAGCACTCCCAGCTCAAAGTCGATTTAAACGATGCTTTCGCGGTTTTCATGGTCCGGACGGCCTGCTGCCAAGCTCTTTAAAATCTCGTCGCAGTCCCTCGCTGAATGCCCCAGATTGATCCCACTCACCAGACGGGCTGAAGCTCGGGAAAATTATGGCACTCGTCCGTAAATCCAAGAGCGACGCATCTGGTGGGGGCACCGGGGGGGGCGGGCTCAGTGGGGGCGGGTTAGGTGACGGGTTTGGAGGGGGTGGGTTAAGCGGAGGTGGATTGAGAGGAGGCGGTTGGAAAGGAGGCGGGTTAGGTGGCTGGTATGGAGGTGGCCGGTTAGGAGGACGTGGGCCAAGAGGGGGTGGTCTAGGAGGGGGCGGGTCAGGAGGCGGTGGGTTAGGGGGAGGGGGTTAGGGGGGGATGGGATTTGGCGGAGGCGGGTCAAAA
>DF237396.1:0-20969 GCA_000708835.1 Klebsormidium nitens | reverse complement strand
CGGAGGGTTTGGCGGTGGAGGAGGATTAGGAGGTGGTAAGTATGGCGGTGGAGGATTGGGAGGAGGGTTAGGAGGTGGTGGGTTGGGCGGCGGGTTTGGAGGTGGATCTGCAAGACGGAAGCAAGAGGAACCAGTTATATGTCTCAATCCTTGATTTGGAAAGCAAGGTTTTGGGGCGATAAGAAAAAGTGCCACTTCTCCAATTCCTGAAACTAGGACGTTGCTTCCGCATGTATCTAATTAAGTGTTTCCTTCTGACTGTTCAAATTCTGGAGGTTGTGATGAACGTCTCGTTACTTCCATGTCAAAATCGGAAAGCTCAAGAAGCAGACACAATCCTCACCTTGTTGTTGACAATCACAATGTTTATCCGTACCAAACGAGACCTTCCTGGCTTCTAAAAGTCACCACTTGAGCAAATTTTCAAACGTCGATATAACCAAGTTGAACCTAGTGAATCAGAACCCTGTGTACGCAGCTCGGAAAACCAGGCTCCAGCAGTTGGGACCATGTTTGTGAAGGTACAATCTCAACTATGTTTTTTTCTATCCATCTCAGCCTTACTCGGGTAGACTACTCCCCATCGCACCCGGATCAAGGTCGAAACGGCATTCATCAGAAACTATCAACAACAGGGGAACAGGGAAACAGTTTAGGGTAGCACAATTCATAGCCGCCGTGTTGTTGTGTGGATTCCGCTCACTTTGGAGGAGGATGTATGCGTCATCAGGATTCGAGCTGCCTGCGCCGCTCATCCAGGACTTAACCCAGCAGCACTTTCCCGCGTCCCACATAACTTCGAAGCCCACGCAGTTTGAGAACGAGAGGCACATGGCCGCGCAGTGCGACGAGTTGGAGTTTGAGTACCCCCTCCCGCCACACTGGCCGGTATTGTCCGGGATGTCGTTCCCGGAAAAGTCGATACCGGGAAGGAAGGTCCAGTACCTGGACCCGATTAGGACGACTGCAGGGAAGAAGGTATGGCAGGTTTGAAAGGATTGTCACTGGCAGATAGGTATGGCAAGGTTGAAGGGGTTGTCACAGGCAAAGAGGTATGGCAAGTTTGAAGGGGTTGTCACAGGCAAAGAGGTATGGCAGGTTCAAATTGTTTTCCCTGGCAAATTTGATCAGATTCGTCTCCATGACGCTGTGACTTTCAAGGCCGGGTTGCCCACATCGCTCTAGTAGCTGACAGCAATACATCGGTTACTCACTTTCACCTAACGAGAGAGGTCTCTGGAACTCAGGTGGTGGGTCGTTGCGACTCCCCAAGTTTTGTGAACCTGTGGCCCCTACCGAGATGCAAAAGGTCTCCATCCACAGAAATCCAAAAGGGCAGAAGTGCCCGGCATGCTTTATCTACAGCTGGCACAAGTTTTGAGCATTTTTCTTCCGCTGTTTTTCAAGTATGACAAGCTCACCTTGCGCTTCGGCCACCGGTGTCAGTAGCAATAGGATCAGCCCCAGAACACCAAAGCGCCAGCCGGCCAGCCATTCCTTCTTGCGACAGTGGCGCATCGTCTCCCTTTTGGAGACAGCTCCGAAAGCAGTCAACCAGACCTCGGCGCATTCTTGCGGATCCTGCTCTGTCGATGGACATAAGCAGAGCTGATGCTGTGGCGCATGCGGAGCTGAGGTTTGAAGGGATCCCTAGTAAGACCTTGCCTTGATGAGGGCTCTTCCATCAAATTTTATCTTACTATCTTGGCTTCCGAAACTACGGCTCAGGAGATGTCTCCATTCATTGTCGGAATGCTGATTTGATGAAGGCGGCTGCCACCGTTCTTGCAGCCACACTTAGGAAAAACTCTGCACGACCATCAAGCTGCTGCGATTGTCTTAAGCTAGCTTCTTCCTTTCAGGAAAGCGTTTGGTCAACTGCGCCCGCCGGTTAAACCATCTTCTCCAGTACCCTAGAGCTGGCCTCTCTTGCTAACGCTCCTAACGCGGCTGAGCTGCAGACGCATGATTCGAGTTTCTTCTCCCAAAGGGGTGGTCGGCCGGCGCCTTATAGTCCAACACATAACAGAAGAATGTGCGTCCGCAGCACGCAAAATGGGCGTCAGAATCTTGCTATCTCTTCCAAGTGTCACTCAGGCAGTAGCCAAAACCTTTCCCCCTGCGCCTTCCGCAAGGTGCTGATCAGCTCTGCGCGCATTCACTTGTTTGCGGCGGGCAGCTGATTAGCGGTTGTGAGCAGCACTGGCTAAGCTTAGGCACTTGAAGTGACGGCAAGTTGATTGAGGATTTCCAAGCCTAGCCCCTTATCATCCTTTGGGAATCCTTTGTGCATGTCTTGGGGAAGAGCTCGTTTTGTAAACAAGCGCTTGCAATGTTCTTTCTGTGCACTCTGGATCAAGCCTCGTTCTGAACCCCGCAGGCAGATCGCCACTATCCCTCTGCAATTCGTCTGGGAGGTACCAAAAAATCCAAACCAGCTAAGTCCAGCTTAAAGGTTGACTTCCACTCCAGCTGACCGTTGTGGCGCCTTCCTGCTTTCAGCTCTGTAGGCACCGTCAAAGCGAATCAGGAGCGAATCAGATCAGAGAGGCCCGGTAGTGCCTCAACTCCAGCTGGACTAGAGCTGGGCCACCTCTAAGCCTGCTAGCATGCGTCCCCCCGGGTGGCTATCATCATTGCAGTACGGTCAGAATGTGACTGTATTTGAGTGGATCGGCTTCCAGAGCTGCGTCGAGCTGCATCTGGAGCCCTACTAGGGCAGGCTAGGCGCTGCAGTCGGAACGAATGAAATGCGAGTTGTGAGCTTCAACGGACGTCAGCATCTGCAGGAATAGCACAGGGAGAGAGCATGCTGGCACGAGCACGCGGCCCTGTTCGCCTGATCAACACATAAGGTCGGGCCCTTGCATGACTCGTAACCGTTTTATACCGTACCTCCTGGTCAGGCTTGTTATATATGAAAGAGTTTGGGTACGCCGACGCCGACGGTACGGTAAATGCTAGTCCCTAGGTGGATCTGTTCCGCCGCATGCGAGTACCGGTATGCAAATCGAGTCGACTCGAGACTGAATCAGTGACTGAGAGTCTAACTGCCGAGTTCCCTGCAACTGCTCGCGCATTCTTGAGTTGCCGCCGCGCTGATCTTAAATCGTTAAATCGACGGCCTGGACTCCCCGTTGAGGTGGGATCCAGCCGGGATCGTGCACAGTGATTGGGCAACTTTTGCCTTGCGGAATCCTCGCACGCCGGCCTGCAAGGATGCATGGTCGTGGATGGGCCTGCTTAGAGTGCTCCATCTCTCGATGTGGGGGTGACACATTTTCAAGGGCTTGTGAAAGAGAAGTCAATGGCGAAGCAGTCAATGGCGCGTTAAGCAGTCACACATGGCGCCGCCCTTCGAGTACAGTACCTACTTCAATATTTCGTTGGCAAGGGTACAGCGTGGGTACAGCTATACTGGCTAGAGTAGACTCTTCTCCTTCGCTCAGTGAATCATGCATCCGAGTTAAGAGTTTCAGACGTTGCTTTATAAGCTGTAGGTTATAAAACACAAAGCTGAGGTACAAACCGCAACTCTTAGCAGTCTTGAAAATGGTAGACAACGAGATTAGGCATCTGGGATCCCAGCACGACGGTGGTATGAGCTTGTTTTATCGTTTATGATAATAATAGCTACTAGGGCCCGTGGTTACTTTCAATGACAAAAAGAGCACGTTCTGTTCTCGCATGCATTAGGACAAGTAGCTACGTACATGACGGTCAGGAGTGAGTACGGTGCATGGCCGGATGCAGGAAACTCATGTAACACTGTGGATTAGACGAGTTCGAACCAAACTTCTGCAGCGCTGATTGTCATGATGTCGATCGACATGCACGTACATGCCACCTGGGTCATGCAGATCTATCATAGTATGATAGTGAATGATGATATTATGGCCCTGGCACGCAACCCCTCGGGTCGTGAGCCGGGCAAGTCCGACATGGACTTCTTCTCAGCCTGCAAACCAATCTCGCTACCGCAGCTTTCATACCTGTACGGCTGCGCAACAATGATGACTTCTCGAGAGCATACTTGGTGCAAGGCCAAACTGTACCCACTTTCAATAGACCGTACGTGTCACTGACTGTCGTCCCTGGCAAGAGAAACAACTTTCAATACTACAGGTGTCATACCTCGCTAAGACCTACATCACATCACGGAGGCCCCAATACACCTCCCCGCTCGCGTGATTTGGCAACATGGATTCGGACAAGACTATCCTGCTAAAGCGTGCTGTGTCCGTGTTTCGAATCAGTTTGTAAAATTTTGTCGCGTCGCTCCCCTCGTCCCAAACCCCGCTCTCTTTATCCTTAAAAAAAGGTGGTACAACCGCCCGGGCGCAGATATTTCCTTGTGGCAGGGCCCTGCTTGAGATTAAATCATCCCTGTCAATTCGGCCGTCCTTTGACGCGTCTCCCGCTTGCTTAACGACAAACGACTCGACCGTGACCCACCCAGCTTGGCCGCTTCGCCCCAATTCTTGGGCACCTTAAAACTCGCACCCAAGATGTTGCACGGCCAGTCTGCAATTCATTAGGTGCGAAACTCACGATATACCATCATGCCCCCCTTTGTGGAAACCATTGAACGATCCGTCGAAGACAACATTTTGGGTGCGAGGTTAAGGGGCCCGAGCAAGCACTTTCCCCGGGCATCGTCCCGACCTCCCGAGCCCTCTGATCTGGCTTCATTTCCGCCCGCAGAAACGTTCCGCCCTTCGCCCCGAGTCTTACCCCGCTCGCGTCCGTCGATCTCCCGTTCGTCTGCTACTACCGTTCCGTCGCTTTCTCCACTCCGTCGCCTCGGGCGGAACAGTCCCCGGAACACTGCCCTAATTGTCCGTCCCGGGCTGCGTCTCTTCACCGAAAGCGGCTTAGGTTCTCATAGGAGTTCTCAACCGCTAACCTGGCTGGTTATGGGATGGTTAAAAAGTGGTTAATTGTCCAATAACCAGACTTAGGCAGTAACCAGCCCGGTAAAAGCCTGGTTAGCAATCAGAACTTCCTGTGCGCTTAGCTTGCTCGCGAGCACGGCGGCGCGTAGTCCATCGCAACCGCTTGCAGCTTCCGCAGCGGTGGCTGTAGCGACTCCAGATGGCGGCTCGCCACGCCCCGCAGGTTTGCGAGACTCTCTCCGGGACCGCCCACGTTCCTGCGGCACACAGCAAATTGCTTGACCGACACTGCACATTCGGACACCCCTGGCCGCCTGACCCAAGTCCGACTGGGACCGTTTGCAGAACTTGATACCCTTAATGGACCCAAAAGCCATTCATTGAAAGGCCAGAAGTTCTGCTAGGCTCGGCCAGTGAGTCCGGTCAGAGCCGACAAAGGAACAGGCGCAGAACTTGAGCCGTTCGATGGAGTATTCTTGCGTCATCGAACGGTCCACTTTCTGCGCATCGGGTAAGTTTTGCGATGGCCGCGATCAATTTTGGGTCAGGCGGCCAGCTTTGACCGAACCTGCAGTAACAGCTCCTATGCAGTATCTCCTACCGGCAGCCGAAAAGTCAGACAACCCGAGCTTCAGAACATTTTGGGGATTGCCGAGAAGTGCCGCCTTGTAGAAGCTGAAACAATCTGTAAGAGAAGTGGCAGATGAGAAGATGGATGAGTGTGAGTAATAGACGATTCCTCACCAGACTGCACGACCGTTCTGCTCAGAAGTTGCAGAAGCAGCGGCGAAACTTGGCCTGTGTAAAGGTCGCCTTGGTGAGCGTGAAGTCGTCCCGGACGTCGATCTCCTGCAGGGGCGGCATCGAACGGTCCAGGTCGACTTGCGCAGGAGGAACGCCGCTTTCTTGAACGACGTCGGACTCAAAACATTTCGCGCAGAGACAGTCGGCTTCATTCTGAATGGCCTGACGTCAGGACAGCAAACGCAAATTCTGACTCGTCTTGGAAACATCGAAGCATGTAAACGTACCATTCTTTGCCGCACGTCGGACCCGCCCAAAAACTCGTTAGTATCGAAGATACTTCCACTCTCCTAAAGTGGAGAGGCCGTTTAAGTCTAATCGCGGGGCGTGCATCATTGTCGTTTGAGGGCTTCCTCCTATGAAAGTGCTAACGCGACACGTATCTTTTCAACATCAAAAGTTGATAGTTCGAAAGCGTCACTCGTGTTGCAAGGGGTAACTCAAGTAGCTCTGCCGCACGGTTGCAACCGTTCCGTTTTCCCAAGCGGTTTAGCCTTGTTTCAAAAGCTGATATGGCGCCTACGTCGTCAAGACGGTTGTCCTACCTAAGCTCTATGCAAAATCCAAGAAAAAGTATATCCACAATCATCGAAACATTTGTAGCGCATGTGACCTAAGATGACGTCATCCCAGGCGACAGGACACCTGGCACATGCGCCGTATCTCCTTGAGCAGCTGGTGTTTCCATCTGTCGGAGATACACAACCAATTCCAGCAGACGTTTGGTTGCGAAAGAGAAAAGTAAGGGCTTCGCTGACGTCATCAAAGGAAAGACAGGTTGACGTCCGGTTGACGTCATCAGGTGATACGACGCACCTGGCGCATGTGCCGTTTCTCCTTGTGCAGCTCGCACTGTCCACAGGGGCCTGACATTACACCAACTCAAAACCTCCAAGTCACCATGTTTAAGAACGTAAAATGACGTCAGGCTGACGTCAGCCCGCGTCGCAAATGCACCTGGCGCATGTGGCGTATCTCCTTGAGCAGCTCGTACTCGTCGTCTGTCGCGTCTCCGCTGAGCGCACGCAACGTCAGCCAGGCGAGGCCGGCTTGCAGGGGCCGCCGCAACCGGTGGCGCAGCAGGATCTGGCCTCTGCAAAACAAAGAAAAGGAACTTTAGGTCTATGATTCAGCAGAAGCTTTGAATAAGCACAAACTTGCATTTTAGGTACTGGGAGATAAGCTCTCTACACTAGCTGGTTTTTGGATCCTTCGGGCGCGTACATAAGTGAGCAAAAACGCCAGCTGTCAGCTAGAACTAAAAGAAAATCCGTTACAAGCCCTTCTTGTGGCGCAGCAGAGTCCAGCCGCTGCAGACCGGCAAGTTGCTGGTGTTTGGTACGTACCAGGCGGACAGGTTGTGGGGGATCACTGGAGAGTCTCCGGCCTGGTACGAACCAAAATAAAGCAGTTGACTGAGGGCAGTAAAGATGCAAGGCTGTGGATCTGTGGAAACGGAGGGCTGAGCACAAGCCGCCTAGTATAGCATGTTCGAAGAGGTCGTCCGGGCAAGGGCACATGCCGAGATCAAGCAGTAACGGCGGGTCTCCGTCGCTACCGTAACGTACTCCTGGTGGCAACCCGAAAAAGCCCGGGTCCGGATTCATCAAGAGGCGGACGTCCTCGTTGTAAAGCACAATAATCATCGGTTTCAAAAGAAAACGGAGGGATACCTAGCCTTTGACTTGTCCGGTCGATCCACGAAACAAAAGGCCCGGCGCAACATGGCTGGAAGAAGAGAAAAACTTCGGAGCAACGGAGTGGGATGCTCTCCCTCGGCCAATCCCGAGCGCGTCATAACTCGTGATGGGTGAAAAAGCAAAGTGCAAGATAACCCTCAAAAACGTCATCATATTCGTAAGCACCTCACCTGAAGCAGAGCGCCCCCTGGTCGAAGACCGTGGGCGTCGCCGCAACACCATGCGCGCGCGCGCGCTCGCGCAGGACCTCGGTGTTGAGCCTCTCGCACTGCTCCGACACCAGCAGCACGAACGCGCGGTGCCGCCGCCAAACCCTCAAAACCTCGCGCCACAGGGCGGCGCCCGCGGGGCCCGCCTTCGGCCGCGACTCAAGCGCCTGTTGCGGGGAGTTTGGACTTGGTTGTGGCTCCGTTTTTGAGCCCCGAACTCTCGTTGCCCCAGATTGATTTCAGCTTACCCTTTCGAAACCGAGAAGGAAGATGCTGAGAACGCTAGTGCAGAGAGCTGTCCCGACGCTTGAGTTGAGATGCGTATTAGTCTCAACATGTGTCGTAAAGGCCTGGCATAATAAAGGCCTGGCGGAATCGACCTGCTGAGGGCGAAGGCGGAGCCGTTCTTTAATTGTCAACTTCTCGACATCTTATTCTTACCGGAGAAGATGTCTCAGGCTCGAGAAGAAAGGGATCGACATGGCGCGACGGCGCGCGATCCGACGCCGTTTTCCAAAGCGCGCCGTTTTAAAGAACGTGCCTTCAACTGTGACAATGTACTACGTCGCTCCGGGCCAGATCATGTTGTACGAAGCGATGAGCAGTTCCGTAAAAGTACACCTTCTCACCTCCTTCCCGCCGAAGCCCGAGGAACTCCCTCCACCATACGCACTCTCTTGTTCCATTGACCAGCCCATTGCATCACTCCCTTCTATCCCGTCCCCATTCAAACCGTAAAGCTCCCGCCCGCCTGCCAACGCCTCTGCCACGTCATCAGGATCGACTCCCCCCTCCGCCAAACCCCTCAAACCCCGGCCCCAGCCGAGACCGTCCGGCTCCGACTCGGCCCGCGCCACCAGCTCGCCAAGTGGCACCGCCTGATTCGTCGGAAAGCGGGCGGTCGGAGTGAATCCGCCCCTGCGACGCTTACCCCGCCCGACCGACTCCAAAAGGTCGTCGGAGAAAGATCCCGACACCTCTTCGGCGTTTCTCGAGGTTTTCGCTCGGCGCAGTGTTGTTGCCACTCGTTTGGTGACGTCAGCGGTGCTGGGGCTGACGTCAGTTGCGCTATGAGGAGTGGTGGGGTTCCGTGGACTTCTGAGGGGACTTTTGAAGGGAGAGGCAAGAATCGACGGACTCGAGAAGACGGATGTGGATATCGGCGATCGGTGGGGATGAGTTGCGAGGGCTTGGGCGGATGCAAGAACAGCAAGCAGGTCGACTGCTAGCTTGTCGGCTCGTGCGATGAACAGGGCAGCAAAGCCCTGCACGAAGAAACGGCACGGTTAAATGGACATTTCTGAACGTTCTGAAAACTCTCGTACAGCAAAGGTGGCAGCGATCCTCTGTACCTCGCAATCGGGTACTTTTGCAAAGGGATATTTTTGAAAGGGATTTCAGCACAGTTCACCATCCCCAACGCCACTGACGAGAAGTTCAAGATTTGTATGGAGAGACTTTACTGTCCACTCATCAACTGTTGAATGATCTCCAGGAGTCAATGTCCGAACGAGGCAAGAAGATGCAAGAAGTCGAAAGACAGCATTCACAGAGACTTGTTGTGAAAAGTTAGACTTCAGGATGCAACAGCAGAAACGTAGACTCTGGCGGGATCTCACCTCGTACAGAAGTGTCCAGTTGCTGGCTGTCAGTTTGCCGACAATGCGCCGCACGGTGGGCTGGTCGTAAGGAAGAGCCGGGTTGGTCGGAGTGGCAGAATCCCACCATGCGTCTAGGGCGGAAACAAGAAACTCAAAACCCTGCAGAGCAGGCACAATCGTTGTTTATCCTCTTATTCAAGTTTTCGATACCGTTTTTAAGAGACAGGCACGATTCATGTTTCTCCTACTCTAAGATCGATGACAAGCTGCGGAAGGGGGGACGCACAGAATCGGCCATGCCTGTGGCATTCTCCCACGCAGTTGCGTGGGAGTTCCTGTGTTCGCTTTTCACAGAATTTTTGTAGACTCCGGCTGACAACCTGTTGACAGGAGGCTTTAATCATCTCTAGTGGCAAGGTCCTTGATTTGTGTAGAATGTCCAACCAGGTCACATCGCTGAGCAGAAGACATCCATGCAAAAATTTTGTTGTTGGGGAGAGTCTGAGCAGAAGACAGCCGGAGTGAAGTTTTGTGGTTTGCGAGAGTTTACAAAAGCATTAGGACCGAAACTTTTGGAGTGAACTTACATCTGGAGAGAACTCCTGAGAGGGCGCCTATCGGCATTCGGAGCAAACCTTTTGAATGAAGCCTGCACAAGCGGGCCGTGTCATTCAAAGAAACGCTATCCACAGCGAAAGAAAGTTTTGTCCTGCCCATTTCGGCCCTCTAGCACAAAGCTTTCCCAGGATTGCCGGGCGCCAAGCTTGAGGCAACGAAGTGTTGGCTAGAAATAAGCAAGGCTATGCCAATCTCTCCGTAAATGCAAATCTCTGAGAGGGAAGGACACTGTAAATGCAAAGTCAAAGCAGCCAAAAACTTGCCTTTTGCAGGAACTGAAAGCGCTCCCCAATGCTCATTAACATCACGCCCCTCTTGTACTCCGCCCTGGCCCCCCCCTGCGCAAACTCCCGCCCTGGGAATCGTCGCGCTAAGAGCCCCGCCCAGATTTCATCCCCACCTAGAATCTCCTCCCACCTGTTGCAGACTAAGATGCAGCTGCAGACATCTTTGGCCGCGTCTAGTTTTTTGAAGATGATCAAGAGCACTTCCTCAGGGAGAGTGTGGAACACACAGACTGGGGCGGGCAGGGACGGGTCTTCTTCTGGCCTCAGGTGCCGCTCCTTGCTTTGAGAAGAACCACGTTTCGCAAGACTGCCTTTCCCCTTGCCCTTCTCCGACTCCGAGATAAGGCAACCGGGCACCTCCTTTGCATCCCGCCCTCCTGGCCAAAGTGATTTGGCCTCAATTTCCTTTTCCGCATCTTGCAGTGCTCCCCTGCCCGTTGTTGAATCCAGCCCTCGCTTGCCGAAGTTCACCCCCCAGTCAGGGAACTGGAAAGTGATCTCAGTTTTGGCGGGGGCGGTGGCTTCAGACAAGCTGGACAATGTTGTGTCATGAGTCCAGAGTCCAGAGCTGCCCGTTCCAAAAGTGTCCGCCGGCTTGGCTAGCTGGCGACTGACAGGACTATGAATTACACCAGCCATATTCAGTCCCAATGCTTTGGGAACACCGTTGAATGTGCTCGCTGACTCAGCTACTTGGGCTGGAGTTGCGAATGCTATCCCCAAGCCTTTGTCTGCAGCCTCATTGCTTTGGGAAAGCCTCCCCGCTAAAGTCAGAGGATTATCCAAGCTGTTGATGACACCAGCTAAGGGAGGCTCTGGTAGCAACGGCTTCTGCCTTGTTTGGTAGCCAGACTCTTGTGCCCCGCGAGAGCCCAAGCTCGAATCTGACGTACGGAAGGAGGTGACGCCCCTTCCGTAAGACTTGTCCTTTTGCGGCTGCTCAGAAGCTGGCGGTTGCTTTGGGGGAGCTTCGAACGCCCGTTCCAATTCTTCATCCAGTTCGTCAGCAGAAGCGTAACCCCCTTGATCGGCCATCCTTGGAATCTGCACCTGCATGCACCTGCCCTGGCTCCTCTTGAAAGGACGAGGCGCCTAGCTCAGTGACAGCGCTTCGGGGAAGAGCAGATGAGTTTGAGCTGAACAGCTCCGTTATTTGCCTTGTTTTCATTTACAGCATTGCTGATTGGTTGAAGGCAAGCCCGGTTTTCTAACCAGGGATACCGTACTGCTATTTGATTTCGGCACCTTCGACGCCAAAAAGTTAATTATGAAACTGTCTATCTTTTCGGCAGACCTAGTGTTACCAGCTAAAAAATACCGTTATCGACCATTAACGCTCCAAAATATTTTCCAGCGAAATTCGGCAGGGCACATAATTATTTATTTTTTGCCGAAATTACGTAGCAGTACGGTATTGTCCTTGATAATCCAGAACTGCAGCCACCGTAAGATTATTTCATCCTATCATAGAGCCGGGTTCTTGACAAAAACCTTGGTACAGTAATACAGTAGCCTGTGCTCTGTGGAGATTATAAAATTTCCAGCATTTCTCCAATTGTTGGCGCAATATTGCTGACATTGCTGGGCAGCGCTGCTTCCATTCCCTGCATGAGAACGAAGACTGGTCAGAGAACAGGAAAGCCCTTCAACTTCAAGTTGCTGCTGTAGACAAGTGTCCATAAATAGCAGCCTTGCTCCATCTGCTGGCCAAGCGAACCTATTCTAGTGGTGCAACCACAAACAAGCAAGCAAGCAACAAAAGTTGCCTATCTGCGGTTGTCACCAATGGCGGCAGCTTTTCGCAGGCTACTTGTGGTTGCCAAGCGGAGCGCCTATGAGGTGTATGTTGGGATGCACGGCGACGCGCACCTTAAGGCGCTCCTGCAGGAGAAGAGTCAGGTAGGCGCAGCAACTGAAGAAACTTTGCTCTACGGTCTGACACCAATAGTAATTGATGCATCGCCCAGAGAGGTTGACAGCAGCCTTTTGTTGAGCGCGGCCATCAAAATCAGCTCATGTCCCTAACGAAGAAAGATCGAGGTGGCAGAATCTGTAGTTTAGAACAGGGGAGGAAAGAAGTCTAGCTCTTCTGCGAAGTCGCCACCACCAATGTGGGCATCTTCAGTCGTCACAGTGGTCATTAGTAGATTCGCCCGGACTGTAATGATTCTAACTTCTCATGTTTTTGGTAGCTCTTCAGTCATCATCGTAATTGAAAGTTAAGCCCAAGGCAACCTTACTCAAGTATGTGTCCTGACTGGATCTCCATAGGTGGTTCACAACCTCTTAGACCGCCACACTGTTCACCAGAAGACGCTGCAAGAGTGTGAGGCGCTGCTGACAAAGTGGAAGGTACCATACGACATTGTGCAGAGAGACTGCCTGCCTGAAAAGGTGAGGTCTCCGTCCGAGATTTGGCCCCTGTCTAGTTTGGGATCTGGCTGCACGGGTTGAAATCCTGTATGGTGCCTGCAAAAGCATACAAAGCTAGAGTATTTAATTGGTTACCTCACAGCAGGTCAGCCTCAGTACGAAAAGACCGATCAACACAACAACGGAGAGCGCTGCATGAAGTCAGGGCTGAGCCTGTTGCATCTTTTCTTGTCTTTCTTAAAAGGCTTAGGCAGGGTAGAGGTTTGAAGATCAATCAAACTCAACGGTCTCGTAATGACAGGAGGCCCTTCTCCAGAATGCAATGTCTCATAGTAAAGTGTGTATCTCATCGTCAAAAAACGTCCTCCTATTCTAAATAAAACCCTGTGAATACATCCAAGCTTTGCTGGCGGAAGGATCTGCTGATTCCTCAAGTCACGCTCGTTGTTCCTGTAGCCGTCCCTGCTCTTTCTCTGGCCAACCTTGCAGTTTGTTTCGATCTTCTGCCAGCTCAATTTCCAGATATGCGAGACCCTCTTAAAAGCTTGAGCCAACAGGGATAGCTTTGTACATGCAGATCGAAGATGTGGACTTGGTTCTTACCATCGGAGGGGATGGCACGCTTTTGGAGACATCCCACCACTTGGACGAGCGGATACCCGTCCTGGGGGTCAATAGCGACCCCACAAGCCAAGAGGAGGTGAGGTTTTCGAAGTTTCCGGGGTTTCGGGTTTTCACTTCTGGGATTCATGGGTTTCAGGAATTCAAAGCTTTGAAAGCGTCTTACCATTTGGACGAGGGATACCCGTATTGGGCGTCAATAGCGACCACACGTTCCAAGACAGGTAAGGTCTGAGGAACCCGTATCATTCCCTGTTGTTTTATAGCAGATAGGTGATATGTTCCCTGGTTGGTTCTTTTGACGCCGTATGTGTTACATGTCCAAAAAGGGAAAAGGTGGACTTGGAGTGGCCATTCTACCACCTGCTTCCGTTTTAACTCCTGTGTCGACGGCAGCAACTTGGGCTTCCGGTCAATTTCAAGCGTGGATACAATTATGTCGGTACAGAGGGTAGAATGGGGCCTCTATATTCATAGACGAGGGGTCTCAAGCACTGATCCAACAAAGACCCCCTCTGGGTTAAGCTCGACTAGGCTAAGCAACATGGAATAGAACTTCGACAATTTGAAATTTCTGCCGAATAGACAATTCAACCTCGCGCATACATGCGAATACGACAGCGCGTTTTGGTTTTCGAATAGACACCAGTCGACCTGTCATCGTTGTGTCCTTCTGACTTGCATCCTGCTTCAATGAGGCAAGATAAGCGGCAGCACCTATTTGAAACGGAAACACGCTTGCTTCGTTCATCCCTTCATTGACTGTTGTTCTTGCACGAACATGGACGACTTAGGGAGGCATGCATGCGTCGCTTTCTGTTTCGCGAGGTTGCTTCGGCAACTCTCATGAAGTGACGCTATCAGGTTCATTTGCGTACTCAGTAGGTCATATCGATGTTCGAAAAACTCAAGCCGTGACAATCAGCACCGTACGCTGAATAGTCACAAAACTCTGTCCAAAGCCGATCAATGTCATTTAGGTTACTTCTATGTCGAGGATCTCGAATGACTACACGTCAATTAACATGTTCTAGCCTGAGTCGATAGCTCGCCTTGCCACGTCCAGCCGGTGCAGTGCGGAACCCTAGCAGCAGTGATTAGACGCCGATAACTTTCGCTTCAAGTAACAGCAGATCTGAGACAGGTTAGCCCTCATAAGACGAGGGGTGACAACCTTACCACGACTTCTAACTAATCTGCCGCCGCAGATTAGTTAGAAGTGTGTTTTAGCGAGAGCTGCTCTTAGTGGCAAGTAGAGTTACAAGTGGTTTGATAACTGATTTTCTTGGAGTGTTTTGAGGATTTTAGGGTTTAGTACTTTTGGCATTTCAGGCTTTCAGTGTATCTGATGCGCGCCCCTTGACCCAGGTAGATGCGAACCTGGGCGAGTACGATGCCAGCCGCAGTACAGGCCACCTCTGCGCGGCAACAGCGTCGTCTCTGGAGGAGGTACGTCCAATCCTGCTTCTGATTTAACGATAAAGTCTTTGCATAAGGACCCCTTGGTATCTGAATTCGGATCGGTTGAAATCGTGACGTACTGAGCGGCACTTCGGTGCGGCAGGGACGTCAGCCAAACTTCTTCGCCGCCACTTCCTTCTTTTAATCTCGCTCATCCGGGAGTCAATTGCACTTCCCTGTCCGAAAGTGGACTCTCGAGAAGACCGCTTTCTACTCCTCTTAATCCAGGTCCTAACGGACGTATTTGAAGAACGGCACCGTCCGGTGAATGTCCGGCGGATCAAGCTGAGCGTCGACGGGCGCGAGTTTCCGATCCCTGCTCTGAATGACGTCCTCGCAGCGCATCCAAACCCAGCGGCCGTCACCCGGTGTTCTTTCTGGTAGGGTGGGCCCCCTTTTTCGTTTGTGACGTCCGCCTCTGGAATGCTCATCTTAAGAGGGCCTCAAGGCTACCCAAAGTTCTGAATTTTGGTGCGGTCTCGTAAGCTGCCTTCTCGACGCCATCTTTAGAACTGTTTTGGCTGTGACGGACCTCACAGCTTTTCAGTCTCTCGATTGACCGGTTTACCTTGCGGGCCGACTGGACGTTAATTGATGGGCTCGTGGTTATACCCTGTCACTAAGCGTTGCAGTCGGTACTTTCTACCCCCTCAAACAAACACGTAGTCCAAAGCTGAAGGATAGATTCATCAGACCGCTCTTCTCCCATGAAGCATTTGGACGAAATTTACTTAAATGCGGAAAGTTTCTTATTGCCTTGATCGTTGTGTTCAGGAGCTTTCGTCACAGACTCATACCTCGGGGATTCAATTTGTACGCACAAGCAGGAAAGCTTGACGACCGTTCAGAACCAGCTAATCTGATCCGTTGGAAACATTCTACAAGGTGGTTTCGTCCTTTTAACAAGAGACCTGACTGTCTTGTTTCGCAGGGTCGAAGGCGCTCCCTCCTGCTCGACCTCCTCTGCTAGCCCCACGGTTTATTGTCGATCCAGCGGCCTGCGCGTCTGCACTGCCATCGGTTCGACGGGCGCCATGAAATCCGCCGGGGGCTTTGTAATGCACCCCCTCGCCACCGCGCTTCAATACCAGATCAGGGAACCAATCGAACCGCACAGTTCCCAACGGGGCCTTATGCACGGGTCGATACTCGACGGGGACAGTCTGAAGGTTCGATGGGGCACACGGCAGGGGAAGGCGTATATAGACGGGTCCCATTTGCAGGTAGATCTGAAGCTCGGGGAAGAGCTGACGTTTTCAAATGGTGCGCCGCAGCTGCAGTGGTTCCGGCCGAAGGATAACGCACGGACTTGAGGCTGTGCCTGAAGATAAGAATGGCATGACTCAGCTGGTTGTACACATGTACCCGACGGTCGGACAGCTTCATGTTCTGTGACCCTGGCGCACGTACGATGAGTCTTTCAGCACTGCACGATGGAGCCTGGTACATTACGGCCTGATTGGTGGACGCCGTAAGTTTGCTCCTAGTCAGCACAAATGTTGCGCAATTGCGGTCCTGGCATTGCGAACTGCTCGGCTGCAGCTAGCCTGCCTGCGCAAGCCAAAGATTTGGAATGAGTTGAGGCCAGGCTATAGGCGGCATGGTTCTTCAGGTTGCATATGGTCATCAAATGCGGCGGCAAAGTTGAATGTGCTCGAGTAGTACACTGATAGGTGGACACATTGGCGCGGCCGCGCGGCCGCGCAGCCGCCATGGTACCGACGGTGCACGTTCCAACCGTCCGACTGCCACGATTGAAGCAGACCGGCTACAGAGCTGCCCGCGATCACTGGTATATACCGTATAGTAGGTACGATCGCACCGGATTCAATCATGATCGATCAATTTAAGTCCAAGTTAACCATGCACATGCGCCGGCATGCAGTGCTCGATCAGCTGGCCCGCGTGAATTGAATGCTAAGTTCGCCGCCCATGGCCAGCATCATGCGCTGAACCATTCGGAACATCTGAATGATTAAGTCGAAGTACAGGCCGCGCGGTCATTTCATGCAATTACTTCAAAATTGCAGTACAATTCTCTTTGAAACTTGGGAGCTGCAGCGGACACGAAGTACATTGTAGAGGTAGAAATATAGCATACGGTCAAATGTCAATCCCTGCATGATTATGACTGTCCGTTATGTACACTGATTCACTTCAAACACGCCGTACTAGCCACATGGGCCAGTGGCTTCTATGTCACAAGTATGAACCTGCTATTTGACGCCTGTCCTTTTGACTGTGTCCGCCCCCTTCTTTCCCATACCTTTCGACTTGCACACTACCTTGTGCGTCGGCCAATCTGTCGTTTGACAATGCGCACCGCAGTACTCCGCCACTCGACACCGACCGCACCTCTTCAACGCGTCAGACTGTTTCCCACATAAGTAGCATGTGGGCCCCGTCGCACTCGGCGCTGTTTCCCGCTCCTTCGGGAGCTGAACCGCGTCAGACCTTAACGAACCGGTCACATGAAAGTCTGCGAGGAACTCCAGCAGCATATTTCCTGTACCCTTCAGAAGAGCCTCATTTATACATACCTTGTTATTTGCATACTCGTATCTTACACGAGACGCTGCCCGATCCAACACCCCAACCTCGGGTTGGTGTGGGCCAGCGGTTTGAAACGTCTCGAAACGGATGCTGCCGTCCCGTTCGTCCAGCTGCGACAGAAGCCGCACAAGCACAAAGCTCTGGCTCCCCCGGTGTTTGTCCCCCGCGCTCTGCTCGGCTATGCTCAGTATTAGCGCGGGAATCATCTGCTCCAAGAGCGCTTTGAATAGCGTACGGTCCCTCACAACCGACTCGGCAAGCATGCGGACAAACGTGTTGCTCTTCACGTAGTACACCGACTGCGAGAGCGCCGCGACGGCCGCGGCGGCGCGGGTTTGTATCATCTGCCGGGTCAACTTCGGCAAATCGTCCAAGCTCAATACGCCTCCGGCGGACGAAGGATCGATCCCGAACGACTCCCCTCGGAGAGCCGCCACCTTCTGGTACGCCCGCCCGTAAGCGCGTAGCAGATAGTCAATCATCTGGATGAGCAGGTCCATGTCCGGATCGGAGATGGCACGCGTGGCAGGATATCGTCGCGCCACCTCAGCGGCAAACGCCCGGAGGAGCCCGGGAAAGGCATGTGCCAGAAGGTCGCTGGTTGATAACTTCCCCTCAATGCAGAGGTTCGAAACCAGGTTAGAGCCTAACCCCCATACGACAGGGTCGGAAACCGTGCGCAGCAGGTGGCACGCGGTATGGAAGGCTTGTCGGGGTAGAGGAACTGACGAATTGCTTGCGAGGAGACGCATGAGGCCGATGAAGCTGCTCTGAAGGAGCTGCAGCAAAGATGCAAGCGCTGATCAGTCACGAGAAGACTTACGTCATTCCCCAGCGCTTGTTCTCGAGAAATGGTGCGGTGGTCAGAAGCGCTTAGGTCCACGAAGCACACTCTTTGCGGAACTCTCCCAAGAGCTGTTTTATCAAATATTATTACGAGAGAAGTTCGACACATCTCGGAGGAAAAAATCGTTACCGAAAGAGCATTCTGAGAGTCAACTCAACAGATTGTCACTGAGAAAATGGTGATCTTCGCCTGCAAAGATGCTCCGAGCGCAGGATGCTGCTGTTCCCTTGTTCTGTCGCAGGACTGAATGAGCACCTCAAGCAAGGCACCACAAAGCAAACTTCGACCATGAATAAAGCAGTGGGCCGAAGTGGATGCAAGAATGCCAGACAAACACTTCCCAAGAATTTTGTCCACCCAAAGTCTCCAGAGCCGTTAAGAAGCACCAGATTGGATCACAAACTGGCGGCGTTCAATCTGTGTGCACAATCTGGGAGCAAAGAGGTACACTCACTGGGTGGTTGGTCAGAGAAGGTTCTTTGTCCGCATCTTCGGCATACTCCCTAAGGAGAGACAGCAGCTGTAGGACGTCCGGATGTCGTGCAATCTGCTTGCGGACCTTGGCAGCGTCCGGAAGCTTGAAGTATTGGTTTCTGCAAGCCAGGGATCGGATAACTTTCAATGATTGGTCGCGGAGAGTTGCGGAATGTGGTTACCTCTTTGATAATAAAGACACATGGGGCGTTCAACAGCTTGGATACATTGACCTTGGAATTGATAGCGGTAGGAAAAGCAAGGACAGAAAGAAGCTTAGAAGACTGTAAGCGTCGGTTGCTTTTCCGGAAACCATGTGTGCCGGGCGCGGCTCTCGCCAGATCTTCTTTCAAAAATGAACAATTGCTGGCCTAGACGTATAGAAGTCACTGAGAATCGTTATGAATCAAGACCATGCTTTTCTTCTCTTTTTCTCACTTCTCAAGGCTGCCAAAAGTTTACGGCTTGGCAGACACAGGGGTAAGACAACGGCTACAAAGAACGTTAAATAACGTTTCACCTTAGAAAGCTACCTACTCAATCTCAACAACTTCTTTGCAAATTCCGCCTACTTGTGGAGCTCAAACCTCCATAGGTTCGTAATCCGAGAGCCTTTTGCTTCACAGAGAAATTTGTGATCAATGATCAACCTAATCGAGCATTCTCTCCATTGCATAAACGTAGTTATCCAAGTACGGCTGCCTAGATGTCCACCTTTCTGTTCACATAAACCAGATATTGAACGGGACGATAATCCGGAAGGTGACCTTACGTGTCATTCAGCCACAAGTTGTAGAGCAGGGCCACCGCCACCTGCCTCATCTGCTTCGGAGCGCTTTGCTCCACAAGAAGAAAGTGCAAGATGGGCTTCAAAAGCTCTGCGCACAAGCGACAAATGAGATAAGCAAGAGCTTGCATCATGATTGGCCGATGGGAAGGTTTGCGGAGACGACGATTCATCCTGCAACCTTTCCATCACTTTTACTCTGGAATTTATACTCTATTATCTATGTCTTCATCCGTATCAAAGATACAACTCTGAAAACGAAGAAGCATCCCGAGATCCATATGGGAGGACAACCCCCTTTGTTGACGAACTCTGATCTCTGACATTTTGTTAGTTTTCACCTGGCAGCTTTTCGAATAGTGGCAGCCTGATCGGAAATCAGGTCAGTGCTTCACGATTTTGCAGCTAGGTTTCGTTAGAGGTTGATTCCTTCCTGGATACAACGAATTGGAATCTGGTCAAAGACTGCGTAACTGGTCAAGGTTTGGCATAGCGTGGTCACACTGTAAAAAACACGCCTGGTTACAGCAGGGATCAGGATATGCTTACAAGGCAGGGGGGAGTTAATTCAAACCTGCTTTCGACGCCATGACCATCTCCTTCCTGTGCACCAGATTGGCATACCACAGCACCGATGCACACGACGACGCCAACTCCTCGTAGTTTGTCGATTCTTCATACTCCTCCCCATAGTTTGGGAGCGCAGACCATATCCTCACCACTGCGTCGATCGCTCCTTTCTTCAGCAACCATCGGTAGAGCTTCCCTGCTGTTTTCTTGGCTTCACTTGGCGGGGACTCGACGTCGCCCTGGCCGAACAGATGCTCGTGACATGGTTGGCCATTCGCTTCCAGAAAGAGAATGGAGGCCTTAAGGGCATCGTTTGACAGGAAGTCGACTTTGCTCAAGTCCCACTTCCGCAGAAGCACGGCGGTGATGGGACGAACCGCTCCGTATGACCATGCTTTTGCTGACAACTCCGGCAAAGCCTCCACGAACGCAGTCAAGCGGTCCGTGCACACCGTCATGACTGCGTCCGCCTCCTCCGATTCATCCGGAGCGATTGCCATCATCGAGCAGAGGCCCTTGAAGAGTCCGCTGTCCACCATTCTTTGGACCTCTTTGGGGGACGCGTTCTCCAGTTTGTTCTCCAGGTAACTAGTCGCGGCAAAGAGCTGCAACTTCTTCTTTGGGTCCAACAGAAGCACGTCCACTCCCTGGTAAGGCGAGAACTGCCCATACTCTGCTCGCAGCGCTGCATCGATCTCTTCCAGGGATATTGACGGGTCGCTTACTCCCCCAGAACTTCGAGACGCCATGATGCTTTGCAGCAACCTGTTGGTGATCGTCGGTGTGCTGCTTCAGTGTTCAATTCAGCTCAACTCTCCACAGGCGTACGACCCTGAGTTTGCTCAATCAGAGACGTGATTGAATGCGCCAGCTCATACCCATTGAGAACTGTCACACTCCAGCTTCAGAATTGAAGCGTTGCGCCACATTGTCTTTAACCCTTTGTCGGCGGGTGTTGCCTTTTGTTGCCTTTCTTTAACACTCTATGAAAACGCGTGGCAACAACACCCAAAAGCGAACCCTTTGACCCGAAACTTCGGAAGGAGGTGTCAATCGACCCAAAGAAAAATACAAAAATAAGAAAAAAAAAAATTTTGGGGGGTCCCGGGGGGTTTTGTACGAGTACACTCGGGTACCCCTAAGTTGCCCTGTTGCCCTAGTGGACGGTA